>JAOXNN020000021.1:4360734-4389862 GCA_028571205.2 Hydropsyche betteni | reverse complement strand
GATAGATATTCAAAATGTAAATGGAATTGTACTTATGTAAAATATTTTCTATAGATTCTATAAATATATTTTTTTATAAAAATTCTTGCAATAATAGTTTTTTTGTGATTGCTTTATATAATTGTAGCAAAAATTCATATTCACGTTCCAAAGATCAGTCACTTTTTCCTTGTTTATTTTTTGTGGACTTTGTTCTGAGAAAAAATTTATATATTTACAGCAAAAAGTCCTAAACTTTCTATGCAAAAAATTTTGCTATTAGAAGGCGGTCCGGAACAAAAATTTTCAATAAAAGAACAATATAGCAATCGTGTATCAGCTATTAACCCAAGTACAAAAAATTTAATGGAATCCATTGGAGCATGGAAACACATTGAAGAAATACGTGTCCAACCTGTCAGAAATATGCAGGTATTTTATTTGCATTCAAATAACGGTTTTCAAATGTACATGTTCGTTCAATTTCAAATATAATTTCTTATAGGTTTGGGACGCTTGTTCAGAAGCAATTATAACATTCAATCATGAAAACCTTCAAAATGTTGTAGCGTACATTGTAGAAAACGATGTTCTTCTTCATGCCGTAAATAAGGAGCTCAGCGGTCCAGATACATGTAACAATGTCGAAGTTGTATATAGTTCTAAAATAGCTAGTTATGAATTACCTGAACATAGACACGGAAAACCACATCCTCTCATTCGAATGAGCGATGGAAATTTATATTCCTGCAGATTACTAGTAAGTTTTTACACTTTTATCAAAACACATATTCGTAAATAAAATAAAATAAAGTACAATTCAATATTTATATATTATCATAACATCACACAAGTAATAATCAAGCAAACATTTATTTTTTCTTGAGATTTCTAAAATTGGCTCTATCCTTCTTCTGATTCGATATGTATTCAACCACCTGATGTAAACTTTCGAATTTTTGCGACAGTTCCTCCAACTTTGATAAAATCTTTTTACTTTCATTTTCTTGAAATTTCGAATCCATTACAGTGCTATGTATAGTTGGCTTAGTGATATTTGTTATATCGGAAATTGTTCGGGGTCTTAATATTGAAGATTTTTTCGAAAAATTTTGACTACTCGTGTGGTTCATTGTGCTTAATCTGTGACTCGGTAATTCTAAATTGTAATTGTTTTTTCTCGGGGATTTAGGTTGTTCTTTTTTACTGGCTACTAATTTGTATACAGATGAAATGAGATCTTTTGGTATCTAAAACATATAAATCTATTAGATGTTTGAACATATTCAATTGAAATATTACAAATTTTTATTACTCTTGTTTCTCTTGGGTCATTTGGTCGAAGACACAAAGCATATCTATAGCGTGAAGCTAACAAAAGAGCTGATTTATGTAACATAGCGAGTACTCGTGGAGGAGCACAATTTAATAATGGACTGAATAACATGCTTTCTAATCTTGCTACTAGTTCAGCTTGTCTAACTAATCTGTCGAGTCCAGCACTCTCTTGCAGAGCCTGTAAAAATAAGAAGATTTAGTATTATAGCAAACATATGTAACATTTTATAGCAAACGTATGTTTAAATTAATTTTCGTTTACCTGAATATCACTGACTGCTAAACCAACTAATAAATTTGTTAATATAATAGTCACTAACAATACAAATAAAAAAAATATTATATGAGAAGTTAGTGGATATGAGATTGGTGTTTCGCCATAGAATATACTTTCAAATTCTAATTCGCCCGACATCATTATCACTGTTTTCATAAGTCCCAAAATTATATCATGGAACGAGTCATAGCTTGCAAAAAGTACGCCAAACGACAAACCAAATGCTATCAATAAACATGAGTATGCCATCAGGAATTTCGCAAAATTCATTGCGACTGAAAATACATATTTTTTATCGCATTTATTGATTTGCATATTTCATATAATGTGCTTTACCTGTCGAAAACATTTGCACATAAAGGCCAAACATGGGGAATCTTCCTACGATTAACATCAGTTCTAACCATGCTAAAAATATGCTTATCGCTGCTATATGGTGCTGCCAATGTTCTATGTCCATTTTTATATTACGATTAGAACCTGGTATCTGTAATTGATATATTTATTTAAAATAATTATATTTTAGAATATATTGTATTTTTAATTGATGAAACATACTGCACATAGAAAAACGCTCATTATTATTAATAACTGCAGCCAATTTTCCCATCTTTTGATATAGCCTACAAAATCATGCAGCATTTGAAAAATTTCTTTTCCCAGCAACATGAAGTTGAAACTTACTAGTAAATATCCAACTAATTCTATATGCAATGGAACATTACAAATTTCTCTAGGACCGGCTTTGGATCTCATGCTTGGACAATCTCTTAGAAATACTCCTGAAATTCTTATATGGTTAATTTTGGATTTTAAAGTGAACAAAAGTGATTGAATACATTTTAAATCTACCTATTATATATGTGCTATACAATAAAACGAACGTTATGTGATAAATCAAACTGGCCAAGAAAAATTTACGGATTTTTCTCCATTTCAAATATAAGAATGTTTCGCATAAGGGATGCTTCAAAACGTCTCTTCTTCCTACTTCGATAAATGTCAGCATTAATGCTGCTTCACCCCTTCCCACGGCAGGTACGAGTGGTCTGAAATCTAATTTCAATTCGCAATCCACATCACCTATTTCGTGATCAATAACTTTTATTGCGTCGTCAAACTTAGACAAGTATTTCGGAATGACTTCAGGCGTTCTGCGTACGATAAAAGATAAAACAGTATGGCCTCCTTTAGTTCTTATTGTCACATCACCTCCTTGATCTGTTAAAATTAACTAATATAACATATGAAAAAAGTATTGATATCTATGATATGTTACAGTTTTAGTGTCCACTTTGTTTGTGCATGAACAAACTAGTCTGTTTATACACCTTCAAAACAGTTCTAGTCCAATTGTTATTATGGTACGACAATTTAAGTTGTTTGCACTCAGATAACGCTCTTATGCTAAATATCAATAAGGTGGAAATTGGTATGTCAACTAATGATCGAGAAATTCGAGTAGTGTCTATACATTGTATCAGTTTGAACTTTGAAAGTTTGATATGTTCAAGCATGATACTTATGACGTCTGTTTTTAGTTTAGACGCAGTTATATGTAGGTAAAATTTGACAATTTGCATTCAAACTAAAATCAATAATTTGGGTATACCCAAACTTGTATGAGTATAAACAAACAAAGGTGAACACTTGAACTGTGTCATATAAATATTTACCTAATAACAAACACACGCAACTAGAAAATTCGTTAAGTGCAGCTAAATGCATCGGAGTATAACCGAAAAGATCAGGTTGGTTTACGTTAGCACTAGCTTTGAGTAAAATTTTGACACAATCCGAAGAGCGACTGGCTCTTCCTAAAGCACTGTGTAATGGGGTTCGACCATCTATATCTTGGGCTCGAGTTGAAGCGCCCTTTCGAATGAGCAACTCGAGAGTATCAGACGCTTGCGCTATGCTAGCTAAAATAAATATCTCCTTTTATTATATGTGAATTTAATTAAGATTGATTTTTTATTACCTAAATGAAGTGGAGTTTGATGTTTGGCATTCGTTACATCTATCAAAGCTCCTGCGTCTAATAAAACTTGTACGCATTCTAAATGTCCTTCTTCAGCTGCAAAGTGTAAAGCGGTAAATCTTCCCGGTCCTAATTTTGCATTGGCATCGGCTCCATATTTTAATAATAATTGAATACAAGTGGTTAAACCTCTAATGGCAGCTACGTGTAATGGCGTTTCTGTATATACCTATATTAAAATTTTGAGTGATCATTTTACTTTTTATTTTAAAAAAAATCAATATTTTTCGAACCTGTGGAGTGTCTGGAAATGCTCCGTTTTTCAATAGTTCTAATACACATTCGGGTGAATCGCTCTGTACGGCATAATGTAAAGGAGATCTTTGGCTAATTCCAGAATTAACATCTGCCCCGTGCTCTATCAATATCTTAAATCAGTTGATTTTATTATTATTAAATATGTCGAATGATACTTTAATAGTCCATACTAACTCGAACACATTCAAGGCTCTTGGCACTAGCTGCACAATGTAGAGGTGTTACTCTTTTCTCTTTATCCCATTGATTCACATTTGCACCATTTTGCAATAAGATTTGTAAACATTCTCTGCAACCGATTAGTGCTGCCAAGTGCATTCCTGTCCTGTATATTATTTTATTGTGTGAAATGAAGGAAGTGTATGTTTAATCAGTGTGTGTATCTGCAATTCAATTACCTTCCAGCAGAATCTGAAATATGCGGAGGTACTCCTGCAGCTATAATTTTTTGTAATAGAATCGGACGGCCTAACCAACACGCCCATAAAATGCTGACTGGGAATTGTGTTAGATTTTCTGCTTTTCCAGTACAGGCTAAACCTGCTGCTTCTCCTCCGCCAGGCAATTTTCGAATATCTTCGATAATTTCTTCTGCAAAATTATTAAATATAATTCTAGTTTGTAAATCGTTAAATCTAACTGTTTGAAATTATGTTATGTTCATCAATAGTTATATTGATTGACACTTTTGTATACATCCAAATTAAATTAGTTCAAAATTAAATTTGTGAGTTATGCAAATTCTTTATTTAAGTTTATAAATAACATGGTTATTATTGATTGTATATATTTATTTGACAGTTCATTGATCAAAGGAATATTGTATGTTTAATATCATTTTATAAACATCCTAGTATAAATTTATACGGTGAGTTTTTCCATGACTAATCAAGAGGAATTTATATTTGTTATTTTATGGAAAATAATGTGAGCAGATTTTGTAGGAAAAAATGCATAGAATCCAACATGTATTTTGGTGAACCATAACCAACTTTTACGTTATTCAATCAACTAAAAATAAATTTATTGCTGACTGAAAATATTTTAACGCTCTAAAATACTGACTGATGGCATCAACACTTCGTATCCTATAATCTGCGTATGTTTATCCACTTTAAGTAGGTTATTTCAGTTAGGATATATATAATATATTATACTAGATACCTATCATTTTATGTATAAAATACGATTTACAGAACGTCATATATTTTCCTTTGAAATTCCAGAATTCAAACAAATTATTCTCGTACAAAAAACGCTTTCATCTTTTGAACTTTTCAAAACTCATTCGATTTCACAAAACCAATAAATTGACTTTCACCTACAAACACTTCGTACAGACAACTTACATGAAACATCCCAAAAATATTGAATAAACAAATCAAACTATCACCAGTCGGCCATATATCCTTGATGGGTCTGTACCGCAGCCGGGATCCACAATCAGCTCCGGAGCCCTCACTCTCGCTGCTGATGCTGCCTTCGGTCAAGTAGCCTTCTTCCTCCAGGATGGGATCCGGCTCCTCGGCGCCGGCCATTCCGTGGAACTTCAGCTCGTCGGCATCACTGGAAAACCACTGAAAAGTTCTTCTCCAAGTCCGCGTGACGTCACCGGTTCGAAAATACGCGCGGTCCGGTCGTCTGCACCGCCTCACTCATCGGCCATTATTTCCAGAACGTTTGAATCGAACGCAAAATGTTTTCCGTGTTCTACGCGGTTTTTTAGACGGAATGATTCGAGCGTAAATTCGACGATGATTTCGATTCGATCGGGATTTTCGTGAGTAACGCGGTCGTTATCTAGGCTGACCATACGTCCCGTTTTCGCCGGGACAGTCCCGTTTTTATCGTGTCTTGCGTTCGTCCCGTTGTATTTTTTGTAAAATTGTTTGATCTGTCCCGTTTTTCAGGTTTATATGTTTAATTTTAGTTACTTTTCTGAAAAATTTGGTGAAAATATTAAAAAATAAACCAAAGGTAATAAGTAAATTGATTGATCGACTAATAATACGACGTTTGAAAAAAAATTTCGTCTGCGGCGCTACTTTTGCCTTAATTCTAAAATTGCTTGTTGTAGAATTATTGATAAATTAACCAAAGAAAAAAGTCCTGTCGGTAGAAATTAAGTAAATTGATTGTTTTGGTGATACAGTTTGATTGAGTAAAACATTTGGAAAAAAATTTTCGCCTGTGGCGCCTTTTTGGCTCGTTTCACGTGGTTCTAGGACATTTACCCCCTGGAAAAGTACTTGTT
This sequence comes from Hydropsyche betteni, assembly GCA_028571205.2. Taxonomy (NCBI): domain Eukaryota; kingdom Metazoa; phylum Arthropoda; class Insecta; order Trichoptera; family Hydropsychidae; genus Hydropsyche; species Hydropsyche betteni. The sequence goes on along the minus strand of JAOXNN020000021.1, from coordinate 4,383,715 downwards.
GTCTATAATTAAAATCATTATTACTTAGTTATTTAAAAAAAAATTGAACGTGCAATACATTTTATTCATAAGGGGGATTTTTTGCGGACCGTCCCGTTTTCGGTTCTGGGAAATATGGTCATCCTATCGTTATCGTATGGTCGTTAATTGTGTTGTGGTGGTTTGTGGAAATGGCGCGATTTTCGCCCGGCCGCAAATCGAAATAAATAGCCTGCGGTTTTGCGTTCATTTTTTTTCCGATTGCGAATAATTTGTATAATGTAATGCGATTCGCGGCTTTGGCACGTTTTTCAATCGATGTTTTTAGATTTTCGATAATAGGTCGATTCGGATAAAAGATTTTTTTTTTCGATGTAGTCGAATGACTTTTTCGGAGAAAGCTATGTTTTAATGAAGGCGTCCATTCAGCTGTCAATTGACTCGTATTTTTTGTTTGTTGAAAAATATTTCAGTTGCTAGTTCATATCTAGAGCATGATATTTGAAATGTGAATTATTTTAACTCATTTTGTATTAGAAATAAATTAATTAGAGTAGAAAACGTGTAACATGAAACTGAAAGGACCGAAATATTTTTTTTATTAAACACTAGTATTTTGTCAAGACTGCAGTATTATTTCTTGTTAACTGTGTTTAAACGTTTTCATATTAAAGGATTTCTACCGTAGTTCAAACGAACTTAAGTAAGTTTACTTATTACATACTTACACTTGCGATATATAAACAAAAAGAAATATACGAATTATTTATATCCAAAATAAATATTAGATAATTTTGCAATCGATAAAAAACTACATAGGATAACGACAGTCCTGTGATGGACAATGTACCTGCAGTTAACCATATATTAGAAAAACGTAAAAAAAAGACGATTTTCGAAAAGGGTGAGATAGTTAAACTATAATATAATACAGTAAACTCCCTATAACGTCTAGATAAATTTCACTTTATAGGGAGTTAAGATTTTTCAATTTTAATTTTTTTTTTTTAATTTTTACGTGTTAACTTCTTGTTTCAAATGCATTTGAAAAATTTGAATTTGAATGCATTTGAACGATATAGGGGGGTTTACTGTAGACAGCTCGCATCCGATTAGCCTAATACACTCAACTTTATTTTAATTATTATCGATTATATACAAGTTATTCAAAACTAGAGCGCGCTTGTTATTTCAGACGCCCGACCATTGTTTTCAGGTGCATCATAAAACTCGTTATTTCTTTATTTTATTTTCCACATCTGCTCCCAACGAACACTGGCCGCTCCTAGCATTTCGAGCTAATTTCGGTCCACTGTTTATTGTTAACGTCGCAGCCGCTTCCAGCGCGTGCCACGTTTACATTCGCGGCTCCATTTAACACTTCCACAAACATTCCACTTAACAAAATCGAATTTTCATTTGCTGCTTCATTTACAAGCGATGGATTTCAGGTCGGTGCGGACGGCGCCAATTCGAAAGTGCGACAAACTATGGCCACCCAGTATTTGGCTTGGAACTATAACCAGATGGGGGTTGTTGCTACGTTGGAATTGTCCGATGTGAGTATGTTTGTTTATTTTTTCATCATATGCAGCTTAACATTCAAGGTTACTAAAATAATTGTTTTGGAAATCATTATTCATCAGATTTTCATTTAACTTGTTTGTAAATCATCAATGCGAGAAGGTTTCATTATAATTTAGACTCAAAGAATAGATTCTGTAATGATCTTTTCTCAAATGGTTTTTGGTTGATGGTAGTCATGTATTCGTTTACTGTTTCTATCTCATGTTACTTAATTTTAGTAATTAATGTAACCGTTTGATATCGCTAAACCATTTTAATATGATTTATATAATACTTTATTGTTAATTCAATGAGTAATAAAGTCGAAAGAAATAAATATATTTTATCTATTGTTCAGTCTACAGATAACACAACAGCATGGCAACGTTTTTTACCGACAGGACCTATCGCCATTTTACCATTGAATTCAACCCACAGTTCTTTAGTTTGGTCAACAAATCCTCAAGAGGCAAAAAAGCTACTCAAAATGACTGAGGAAGAATTTGTAGATGCACTCAATCATGCTCTAGTAATTATTTAAATAATGAAAATAATTATAGTTATTTTTATTTATTTATAATTTTTGCCATATTCTTACACAGCATTCTCAATACCCACAAAATAAATTAGTAGATTCCACATTGAATGCACTTTCGAGTTTTTTGTCATCTACTTTCCTCCCATCTGGTCTCACTAGGCAACTACCACCTTCCATCAAGAATGTTGCAGCCAATTCTAGAGCAGGATTCCCACTTGGATTCGGTCATTCTTCTCGTTATGTTTCTAAAAGCGTTGTTCTTGTTGGGTAAAATTAGTAATATTCAACAGCAATGTAATCAGATTATAGTTATTGTTTTGAATCACTTTTCAGTGACGCTGCCCATAGAGTTCATCCACTTGCCGGGCAAGGAGTCAATTTGGGTTTTGGTGATATTTCTTGTTTGGTTAAAATTCTTTGTGATGCTGTATATTCAGGCTGTAGTATAGGTATTCTATTCAACGTATATTTACCTAAAAAATATATAAAAATGTTTAACTCTGATTTATTGAAATTTATAGATGACAAATCATATTTATTAAATTATGAAACTCAACGGCAAAGACATGTTGTTCCTACATCTGCTGCCATAGACGGTCTACATAAGTTATATTCTACAGATATACCACCAGTGGTTTTAGTGAGAAGTTTAGGACTACAACTCACGAATGCTATGATTCCTATTAAGGTTTTTATTCCTTTCATGAATCAATTAGTATACAGTAAACCCTCCTATAATGTTTTCGGTGGTTTTTTTCTATAACGTAATTTTTTTCAAATGCATTCAAATTCAATTTTTTTAAATTTGTTCCAAAATGTTTTATTTATTGATTTCCTTCATATCAAAAAATAAAATTGAAAACTCTTCACCCTATAACGTGAACTTATCTTGACATTATACTGTATTTCTCAATTTATTTTAGAAACTCATCATGAAACATGCAATGGCTTGAAGATGGAAGTATTCTGAGCATTTTTCATAATTGTTTTAATTGTACAATGAAGCTGGATTATTGTAATGCTGACAACTTTCTTATAAGCATAAAAGTTGTTCTTAAACCATATCTTTAAGTACTATGGTTTTTGATTGAAATTTTGGAGGGAAGAGAATTTTGATGTAGAACTAGTCAAAAGGAAACAAGTTATCTTGAACAATATACAATAAAATTTTATTCAAATAAATTAATTTATAAACCAACAATTTGTATTTTTTTTTTTTTTACAATTAAACAAGAAAAAAATCTGAATTACAATCATTTAAAAATTAATACAATTTAAGATTTAAAGACTGAAAAAGTTATAAAATTTTGCCCACTGGAGTCAATTAGTATGAACAAATTTCCTCAATATAAATCAGTTTTTGTGAAAAAACCCTAAGAGTATTTCTTATAATTTAAATTATAAACAGTCTCTCAAATTATAATTAACAGTCAAAACTCTAGGAGTATATCTTAATGGTGTAGATTTCTCGCCACCATTTAAGGATGTCCCAGGTCCTTCATCTCCATCCAGAAGATTGTCTAGGTCCCTTGCCACCGTCCAGATGATCCAGGTCCGTCGCCGCCGTCCAGATGAATCAGGTCCGTCGCCGCCGTCTAGATGAATCAGGTCCCTCGCCGCCGTCCAGGAGATGGTCCAGGTCCTTCGTCTCCATCCAGAAGATTGTCCAGGTCCCTCGCCGCCGTCCAGGAGATGATCCAGGTCCGTCGCCGCCGTCCAGCAGATGGTCCAGGTCCCTCGCCGCCGTCCAGGAGATAGTCCAGGTCCCTCGCCGCCGTCCAGGAGATGGTCCAGGTCCCTCGCCGCCGTCCAGCAGATGGTCCAGGTCCCTCGCCGCCGTCCAGCAGATGGTCCAGGTCCCTCGCCGCCGTCCAGCAGATGGTTCAGGTTCCTCGCCGTCGTCCAGGAGATGGTTCAGGTCCCTCGCCGCCGTCCAGGAGATAGTTCAGGTCCCTCGCCGCCGTCCAGATGATCCAGGTCCGTCGCCGCCGTCCAAATTTATTTCAGTTAAACTCAATCTTCATCTTCCAGTCGCCAGATAATGTACTTTAAGATACTATGCCTTAATTTTAAATTATTTCCCAGATAAAGAAATTAAGTTTCTCAGTCCCAAATAATTGTGAAGCATCAATATCAGGAGTATGAGCGAAAATATTGATTTGGTGATTATTTATTGATTAACTTCATTAGGGGAAGCCGTTATAATCAAATCAAAAGGTTGATTTATTATCAAATCCTACGTCCATTGTATTATAGAAAATTCATAAATCCGCCCTCCCAGACATCTCACAAGTTAAATACATTCAAAGTTCTTCAGCAAAACTAGTTTTATTCATTTTTGGTACCTCCTTATTCAAGCATTTGATTATTGGAATTGCAATGTTTTGTCGAATGTGTCAAGGTGACAATCACAGTAAAGATTTTCTCCGTTTACGTTAACGCCCATTTGTTGCCATAGAATTCAACAAATAAAACAGTAGCATGTAAGTTCATTGTCAAAATCATACTTTGTTGCACCATCTTAAGCTCGGTAAAAACAAAGCTTGTCCATTATAATTGGTGTTATCCTAGTCGTCCGTTGGAATGAAATTAAATTGTAAATCCATCATCCCGAGTCTAGGTAAATGTAGCTTATCCATTATAATTGGTACGATGTTCTAGTTATCCGTCAGAATAAAATTAAATATGTTATCCATCATCCCGAATCTAGTTAAAGCAGCTTATCCATTACGATCGGGAAGTTATGAGTTGTCCATTGGAATGAAATTAAAATGTAAATCCATCATCCTGAGTCTAGGTAAAAGTAGCTTATCCATTATAATTGGTATGATTTTCTAGTAGTCCGTTGGAATGGAATTAAATATATAATCCATCATCCTGAGTTTAATTAAAGCAGCTTATCCATATTATAGGGAAGTTATCCTAGCTGTCCGTTAGAATGAAATTAAATATGTAAATTTTAATGTTTGGTCTCAGAAGACAGTTTCCAAATTTGAATTACAGCTCGCTTAACGATTCTGATTATGGTATAATATACTATGTTTGCATAAAACAGGAATACGGCTTTGCTCTAAAGTGCATCTTAATATTTAGGTCCATTGGTACACCGATCAAATTCATTATTTATTCCTAGGGATCATCGTTCTAAGCCCAATATTTGTAGTATAAACACCACCTAAATTCATACTAAAACAAAAGAACCTCAGAACGAAATACTAACCATTTCCTCCACCAGTCGAATTTATCTTATTACAAAATTTCAGGCCAAATGTTTTTTCTGATGCCTCTTACGGGTATAAAATTTCAGCCCAAATGTTTTTTCTAATGCCTCTTACGGGTATATCATTAAAGAAATGAGCGGTCAAATAACAATACAGCTTCAAAACTATCTTAAGTTGACGAGAATTACTTGAGACCTACAATAATCTTATTAGGTAATTCAAAAACCGATAAATGTATAGCTTACGTTAAAAGAAAGCAGTCCTTCCTACTTATACATGAAAAACGTATCATTATGAAAATCTGAAAGAAATTCTATGTTGGTTTGCTTCACTTGACAAAATTACAAATTATATTAATCACTTTAATGTGTAATTATCACAATTGAAGAAAATTTTCACTATTTGGTATTCAATATTTATAATCGTACAACTTCAACTTCACTTTAATCACACTGACCTGAAAAAGACTCGGGGAAACCAAACGCAATATTTGCAAACTGAAAACAGAGCATCAAACTACAGCTAAAAGAAACAAATTTGTACCAAAAATTCACAAGGTACCAGATTTAAATAAACCCACTCAGTAAATATTTTGTACTACAGAAAAAAACTTCCAACACCTAACACAAAAATATCCACTCATGTGAATCACACTCCACAATATAACTTAACAGTTCGACTTGAATATTAATAATTTCTTGGTAAATTTCAATTGTGTTGAACCTGTGAACATAGTTAAATTCCATCTCCCTTGCTCAAATCATAAATATCTCATTGCATACTCATCAAAACTAAACAAGCTCAATAATGCGTATCTATAAACTTAATGATTCAGTAAGATTAGGTAATGTCGGCAACAGCAAGACTGGTATTTATGATAGCAGGACATCTTCTAGTATATCGACGTCCCATATTCATCCAGGACATTGAAACCTGTGAGCAATAATAGAAGCCTACTTGTCGGCCACAAAGCCAACTAATATATTTAACATAATACTCCATGTAACAATCTCACTTGAAAACAATTTTCCATTTTGTGATAACCTATCGGTAAAGAAATACTGCAAGCATTCGATGATGAAATGTTTTAATTTCAAGCGTCAGAGGTTAAGTTGAAGATTTCCTAGAAAAAGTCTCAGAACTACTCAAACCCAAACCCCATAACCCAATCGATTCAAATAAATATATAATAATGGCTTTCAAAAGATACCATATAATATTAACAGCATCTTGAAGATTCTTCTAAATCAAGCACAATAAGCATCAAATTTCTCCACGTCACCGAGACGATTTATAAAACTTAACAGCAACAGAAATCTGGAAACAGTCTCAAGTAGTTCAAATTCCCACCCCTTCCCCTCCAAAAGTATAGAATTCTGTTAAGAATAATAAAACCTTTCAAGTCTTGCTCAATACTATAACTTCTCAAATTTCATTTGAAGATATTTTCACCAGTGGTTAACCAAGCTTCATCAGAACCTGCAAAAATATCTCAAAAAAACGACCCCATTCCTGGCCCAATTACGAGAAAACGAATATGCCAAACCTTTCAGCAAAATCAGCCATTTTGAAATTGAGCCAATTAATATCAATTGAATTGTATATTGGCATTCCACTGACATGATTCATAGTATCTAGTTCGTACATTACTATTTATTAAGGACAGGAGTTATGTTATCCGGTAGTGTCAGTTTTTGTTTGCAATATAATTTCCGTATTTATTTGACAGCTGTCAGATTCTGGAAAAAGTCTCAATAGCTGAAGCCCCCCCCAGAATTCCCCATTGTTTACATATTATGATGCACTCAAACCTTCATCTTCGTATAAATTATTCCAAATCGGGAATTCCATCTTAAATTCTACTACTCGATTCTTGTTGATATTTTCAACTCCTTATAAAATCGTAAGGTTGCCGTAAAGACGTTCTGTAATCATAATTGTATTATGGACTCCCCTCCCTTGGTACCCCGCAATTTTATCACATTTCAAAAGAAAAGAAACCTCCAATTGTTTGCTTACAAATAAGTGAACAGCCGAATTCGAGCTCACGCATTCATATTTTACATGTATTCATTGTTCTTCGACTATCTAGCTCTGAAGTCTCAAATCAGATCTGTAACAATACTATCAATTGCTCCCTTAAAGGGAGAAGTAACGTAATGGGAAACAAACATTCTAGTTACTGTTTGAACTGCAGCAATTTTTCATTATTACTGTTGCATTCTGTCAGCTAGTCTCCTCAACGCAATCGACTGCTAATGAGACATCTCTGAAATTCAGCAAGCAAAACTCGGGGGGAGCGGGATTTCATTTATTAAGGTGCTTCCTTACGAAGCGTATAAAAGAAACATTCAAACAGAATGGCTACCATATTATAAGCAGGACTTACGGTCGTGCTGGTCCATAAACGTATACCTAATCGTAAGAGCGTCCCTGCAGACCGACAGGACCTTAAATTATCAACAATCAACATGTTACATTCTTGCCTCACCACCACAACAGTGCAGACGGGGCACACGTGCACATTATCTCAGACTTTTCGACTATAGATCCGTGGTACTCGTGTCTTCGTATTGCAAGTCTTTTCTCTTATTTCTCGTTATTTATCGGTATGTGTAATGTCATGATTGTATAAGACAGTCGTTTGGCGTCAGACAGCAGACCGGTGGGGTCATGCGGCGCCCGTAGTCTCGCAGAGCATGAAAGTTCAAAAAACAAATATCAATATGGTTAAAGACAAATAGATATTTAGAGGAGCTTAAGAAAAAATCAATTCACAATCGAAATCAATTTATTTCAGGTATAGATACAATTCACGATTCAATATGAATCAAAATGGTCGAATATCAAAATAGAATTAAGATATTGTATTATTAAATGCAAAATGAGATAAAACCGATACGTGTACAAACCCATACCCCTTCTCGGGATCGCGGAGGCTCCTAGAGCGGACGTCGACCGGAGCCATACCCATAGCCCGGAGGCGAAGCGGAGGGCTGCAATTAAAAATACACCCTACATAGTCTCTACTTATCACAGCACGAAAAATTGGTAATTATAAGACTAGACAATCCATAGACAGCCAGATAGTTATCTAGGATAATCGTCAGACATTTGAACACTGTTAAGATCTTTGAAGAACTCGTCAATCTTTTGTAACTCTCGCTGCCATTGGTCGTCATCGTGGGGGGCGGGGGGTGGAGGGGGCGGCGCTAACAATGGCTGTAACCTCGCCCACCTTCTCGCGCGCGTCCTTTGTCTCTTCACCAACTCGTCCTCGGCGTTCCGGAGGGCTCTACTCAAAATTGCCATAGTGCGAAGGTCGGATCGTCTTTGACGACGGAACCGTGCACTCTTACCGCGAACGTTAGCTATCCATTGGGACAACGCCTCTGTCCCGCCGCCATTTTGAACGTCCGCCATTTTGGTTTCTAGAATTTCCTCGTCCAAATCGAAATCGGGTTCCGAAATTTCACCGGGCATGCGGCAAATATACCACGAAAATCGATATACTGACTATTTTATGAACACACCTGAGCAGGAGCGACTGCTTTCGCGGAGGCTCCGGCGACAGAACAAGCAGGTGGCACGCTCTCACTCGAACAACTTGCGAGAGACTGACGCTTCGCGTAACGGTCAAAACTTATATAGTCTCGCTATGCAGCTCAACGTATTCCTCCGCGCGCGTTACGGCAAATAGTACCATAATATCGTTGAAATTAATTTTTATTGCTCAAAATTTTTATTTTCTAATATATTCATAAAGTTTAATTATTTTTTCAAGAGGAGAAGCTATATTTATATTTTTGATAATTTCAAAAATATGGATAAGTTTCATAGAAACTGGACATGTTCATAAAAATGTAGTGAAACGTTCGACGATTTTCAACTTTTACGGTAATATATTTTGTGTTTATTATAGAGACCTAATTTAGTTTTGAAAATATAGCTTTATCTAGTAAAGATTTTATATTTTTAATTATTTGATTCGTTTGAAGAAGCTGAAATTTCAATTATGTTGTCAATTAACTTAACAGCATTTTTTTAAATATTTAATTGTAAAATTTAGTGTTTCAATAGAATAAAAAATAACATGATATAATTTTTTTCATGCGCAATTTCGTAAACATATGCGAAAATTTTATGTGACCATGAAATAAAATTTGATAGTGCGCATGTTTATCAATGTTTCCGCAGTGATATTTAAACTGTCAATTATCATAGTTTAAATGTTAAAACAATAAATTCATTTTTTTGTGATTCATTCAATCGATTGATCTATATCCAAACAAGTAAATAATAAACATATTTCTATCGAAAAGTTAATATATTTTTAAAACTTCCACATGGTTTAGTTACATTTTATTTCTCAAATAACATAGGCAATTCTAAAACATTTGTTTTCAATAATACCAAATATTCAATTTAAATGCATTTACGTGTGTTTTTATTATTATTTACGCTTGAGTATATTTATTATCATATTTTAAATTAAAAAAAATATATCGAAATTATAGAAAACAACTAAAGTAACGAAACAAACATAAAACTTGAAATAAATATAATCATATTTTAAATTGACAGTTTGAGAATCGACCAAATACGTCATTGACGTATGACGCATGTGCATTTCTATCGAGCTGTGACGTTAACCTAAAAATCTTCTTGTTACTCATACATTTAAAAGGAAATGTTGTTAATGACATTAGTCATTGCAAAAATATAAATCTTAACAATGAAATAATTTAGTCATTACATTTAATGTAATACGAGATAGTATATTCGATTAATTTTTAGTAAAAAGAATATTTTTCATTTTGAAATGATAATTTTCTAAGTATGTTAATGTTTTTCTTTGCCATTCCATAATACAATTTTTTCAATGCCATTATTTATGGACATTTTTAATTGAAAATCAATTAAAAAAAATACTTAATGTCAACGGTTTAGCTTCGGCAAATATGCTAGTTTTGAAAACAGACTGGTTTTCATGTTAAGGAAGTTGATCAGAAGCCTTCCTTTAGGAATTCTTGTCCTCTAGGGAAAATTATGCCTTTTTTATTAAATTTGTTCATCATCATCATCAGGAGCCTATAAGTTATCCACTGCAGGATAAGGCCTTGCCAGACAAATGCAGCAGTCTAAACTATACCTTACTGCGGTATCCCAAGTTGTATTTCGGTAAGGGATATGTACCATAAAAGCCAGTCCGATTAAATTTAGTAAAACGGGCAGAATATATTGAGCGAAGTTTTATCAACATGAAACGATAGGTCTTTTAATTAGGTGTTATTAAGAAAAATAATGATTCCCTTAAAACACAAAAAGGGATACATATTGAATTTTTCAACTTCAGATGTAAAATTATTGCAGAATGTTTTTATTTTTGATCTGGTAATAAAAAAAAAAACGCTAGAAAGATTTCTGTTCTGATACAATTTTAATTACTTAACTACATTATTGAATTTCAGGAGATTTTAGACTGTTTTTAATAGATCTTATTACATATTGAAAAAAAGACAAAATTCCTTTTTTGAAATCAGTACTTACTTTTCAACTTGAATTTTCAAATCACTTCATATTCCTTTGGTGTTCAAATAATCTGGTCACCTTAGGTGAAGCAACATAGCAGATGTATGTAATCATATTGTGTAAATAGGAATTACTCGTATAGGTTTTTTTGTCAATTTATATATCTTAAAAATGAAAATACATATTTAAATACAAATTAAAATATATATTTGATTTATCATCAGTTAATTAATATAAACAAAAGGAACACGAAGAAGAAAATAACAATATATGTAATTGTTTTTGTATTCAGGTAGATATTTTCATGTGACAATTTACAATTCACTTTATAAAAAAAATTGGTAATATGTATAAATTCAAATGAACAAAAAGTAATTTATGCTCATAGCTTATATTTAAAAAAACAAGTCAAAAAAATAATCACGAGAAAAAATTCATGACAAAAATTGATCTAATAAAACAATATATTTTTACTGCAAATTAGCTATACGTCTCAAATATAAAATCTTATCATTTTCCCATTGATATGAACATACTAATTCTGTGAATTTTTCAATCAATATTTCTTCTTTTTTTTTTTTCAACTTGGGACTGTCCAGTTTTAATGTTTTCAACTTGTTTTTATAACTCGTAATATCTTTTCCAATATTGCCAAATAACAACCAAACACTAGGATTCTTATGTTGAAAATAAGAATTGATTGTATTATGGTACTGCATCAATGGAGGTATTGCTTCGGATGAGTTTATCATAACAGTTTCATAATGATTCCATGTATTTATTGGAAATTGTGGGTCTTCTCCGTTTTCACTTCCAATAAATGTCAATAAAAAAAATGAAGCAACCTTAGTAAACTCTTTCCTGTCAGGGAATGTGGATATAAGTGTATTAAATACTTGTTTTACATCTTCACGTGGTACGAAAGTCAATGCAGCCAAAGATTTTAACATTAGCTTTATATCGATATTTGATTCAAACTCTGTTCTTAGCCCATGACTGTTGATTTCTTGCTTTAAGGTTTGGTATAGATGAAAATAAGTACCTTTGATTTCAGCTTTTGGAAAAACAAGCTGGACAGCATTCATGCATGACTCTTCAAAATCAACCAAAATTTTTGACGGAGCCAAGTTTGGAAGCAAGATTTTGAAAATTTGAAACATTTTATTATATGTCTGCAAATCTTTCCTTTGCAAAAAAAAATATATGCAAGGGAGACATAAATTTTCGATTTGAGCATGCCAAGTAAAGATTTGAAAAATCAATACTTCTTCGAATGTCCCAACCCCATAAATAGTATCTGTTTCCAATACTTGTAACATATCTATATCTCCAATTGCTAAAATTCTATCTGGATCATTTTCTCCAGAATCATAAAGGACTAAGTGAATAAATTCATCTGCAATGCTAAAGTTTGGTGTAGTTGGATTGGGAAGACGATCATTTGCCCGATATCTGCTTAGCAATCTATTGATTGATGTTCTTTTCGGAAGATGAACCAAAATATCTTCATTTAAATTGACCATTTCATTCTGAATCACATTTTTCGGATTACCACCGGCGTGTTTTACAGAAAATTTTATATTGCTCATAATAATGTTGGCTTGGGCTTTTTGGGGGCAGGAATCGTGACAATGTAAAGAAGGTGGCACAACAATTTCGTCCAAGTCTTGATTCGTCTTGATATAAGATTTACATCTATAATTTTTATATTCTTTGCATCTCCAGAGTATTGTACCATCTTTTTTATTTTGTCTGTATCTATTGTACTCATAGCCACGATATGTTAAAACAGAATTATTTTTGGCGTTCAGCGAAAATTCCATTTCAGCCTGCTGATTTTGAAAACAATATTATAAACTAAGCTATAATTACATTTTTATATTCCCAGTGAAAGTATATTTTATATAAAAATGTCTAGAACGTTTGTCTGTGAATACAGGGATACAAATTCAATGTTTTTTTTTTTCATTTTTATAATACAGCTTCGTTTTCATCAAATAAGATATACCTTCACTAGGATTATAGATCCATTAATACATTACAATAAATTAGATATAAATAAAACTGAAATGCTTGTTGATTTTAAAACCTCTTTCAATTAACAGTTTTTGACCATATATATATATAATGACCAGGGCTTTGGAGTAGGTGGAGCAACACGCTCTGCTGCTTTCATTGTATAAAAAAAAAATTAAAATTCTGTGCGAAAATTAGATATTAACCTAATTTTCAATTATAATTTTTTTCACCATTCTCTTCGACTACCTCAGCATTCCGTATGCCTCTCGGAAGGCAGTCCTTCGCAATTGTTTAATTAAATTAAATATAGTGTTTCCAGTAAATGTAAATGAAACCGACATAGACTAAGGTGCATGTAACAGGGGGGATGGTGGGCTTCCCCTTCAATAATATTCTCTTCGACTCATAGTGATATAGTTATATTATTTGTGTATCTTTATATTGTATATAAATTATTTTAATTTAAATGGAGTGTGCAGCGGAGATGAAGCGAGTATTTTGATATCAGAGCGGAGTAACTCAAAAAAGTGATCACTTCAAAGCCCTGATGATAAAACTCATCAATTGATCGTATTGAAATTGATAATCGGTGGATTCGATAAAATGGATAGTGCGACTATTGTTGTGTGATTCTGTATGGGAACCGTTTTTAAAATTAACAAACATTTCATTCAGGTCATATTTCAACACCTAAAAAACGTGTAATTTTAAAATCACGTACAAATTTGGTTTCTTCGCATTTTGTGTCTTCATATTCGGTATCTTCCATTTTTTAAATTTCTTATGTAGAATTGAGTTTTATGTGAGAATTAGTCCCAGATTATCAATTCTTAGAATTATAGTGGATATTTTAAGTTTATCTATCTTCACTGTAATAACAGCTTAGGTTTGCAGACATATACGCATATGACATTAGCGTACCAAGCCGTTATGGCGCGAGGCGAGAATACCGCAGTTTAAGAGATGAAAACAATCTTAAATAACTGTTCTGTGAATGAGAAAAGGTTAGTGTATGTTGGTTTGGTGAGGCACGATTCGGTTAACTTTTAAAATTGAAAAAATCAATCAACGATCAGACAAACGCTCACTTGACAAAGTCACAGGATGGCGTATTGTGCATCGTCACTAGCACACACTGAAATCCGCCCATATACCGTTTTTATGAAGCTTCGGAATGATGGCTTGAAAATTTTAATTTAAGCGTCGACTTAATGGTAAAATAATTAATTGAAAGAGTGGAAAGAGTTAACCGTTTCCAGTCTTATTTTTTTTGGAGTGGGGATAGCAGCAGCTCTGATTTAATTTTCGGGCTTTCGCAAGATTTAGTGCAGTTAGCGTAAAATTGAAATTGAACATATTTCTATACGTTTTTAGTCTACAAAAAAATTACATGACATAAAAGACAATCTGTTTTAGTATTTTAATTATATAAAAAGTCAACAGTTTTTAAAATTACAGTAATCCCCCCTATAACGTCCCCCCCTATAACGACCCTCCTCTATAAGGCCAGGCGCCCACATGCGATTAGTCATGCGTGCCTTTCAACCTAAAACAATGTGTTCCATTATAAATCGCGCCGTAACTAATCGCCTGTGGGCCCCTGGCCTAACGTCTGCGGCGTCCCCCCTATAACGTCATTATTTTCAAATGCATTTGAATTCTAATTTTTTAATTTTTTTTCAAATGTATTTGAAAAAAAAAATAACTCGTAAAAATATCAAAAAAAAAGAAAAATGAAAATATTTCATTTATTGATTTCCTAGTTTCCCCTCTATAACGTTAAACCTATCTTGATGTTATAGGGTATGGATTACTGTACTGATCTTAGCTGATCCTTGTCGATCCTTATCGATCCTTGCCAATCGTTATCAATCCTTGCCGATCTTATTTTTAGCCAATCCTTGCTGATCCTTCCTGATTCTTGCCGAACCATACCAGTCTTACTTTTCTTCACTGCTCTTCACTCGTCTACGATTTTCTCTACTTTTCTCTACTTTTCTCGACTTTTCTCAATCTTTATTAACCTTTTTTTAGCTTTCTCTACTTTTCTTTTATATGGTTGATATTGCACCATCTTAAACAATAGCATCCGAGTGCTCTGGTGTCAGTTTTATAAATGTTTAGGAAACAAATGATTTTAGGTCAATTTAGTTTTCAAATAAAGTTTTAATATGTTATTATTTTATTTATTCATTTACTTTACATTACATTACATTGGGTTATATTTCATATTTAATAAATATATATGTCTTTGCTTTTTCACTTAAATAAATAATAAATAATCAGCCAAATTTGACAATTTTTACATTTTCACAAACATTAACACACTTTATATATGTAACCATAATAATCATATTCTATATATTTATTTTCATAATTTACAGTTTTAATTTAATACATCATATATGAAATTAAAAGGATTATAATAAAGATTACTTTATTTTTTTATTGTATATGTGTTTCAACAATTAAATTTTACTATATAATCATTAAAATATATGATTATTATTGTATGTTTCCCTGCAAACAGTTGTGGTGATGTGAACATTTCCCCTCCACCAGTAAATCATGGTAAAATTTGGAAATACATTTACAAAATACTCTATATTTTAAAGTATTATTATCATCTCATATTCTACAATATGAAGTATTAAGCTATTAGATGTAAATAATCATAGTTCAATACTTCGCTCTAAGAAGAAATGTTTGGTCCTTTAAGTATCAGTTAGATGACAGCGGTTTTATGGAGGCAAATACAATTATGGAATAATAATTAAAACATTATTCATCTCCAATATTTCCAGGTAAGGCGATCTCCATTCATGTTCCTGTAAAAAACATTTTTTTAGTTTTCATAATAACTAGGAATGGTGACAGTAAATTAAAGCTAATTGTAAGCTAAAATTAAAAAATAGTTATTTAAAATATCTGAACTCTATTGCGATGAAAATGAAATATGTCAAATGCTGTTATTTTATTGTAGTAAATCTTAAAATGAATGTATGCATTATAATATTTGATGAGCTAATAATATTAAGTTCTATTCGATATGAGAAATACAATTGTTTATGTTTCAAGTTAGAATGTTGCATCTTTGAATGATTGTCACATGAATTTTTTTTTTTATGACAAAATACTAAATACAATATTCAAAATGAATTAACATAGCAACTTAAATATTACAATTTGATAAATATTGTAATTTTGTGCTATCAAAATATAATACATGCAATAATTGAAATAATTGCAAGAAAGGCTTCAGATGTTTTTGTACAAATAAAAAACAGAAAGTTAAAGGCTGGCAATTAAAATGAATTCCAAAAAAAGTATTTTTCACTTGTTTCAATTGATTTTGCAAATTCATGCTAAGCAAATTTCTTCAAATAAACCGTGCAACAATAATGTCTTCAAAAACTATTGTTATATGGAATAAAGCATACTTTCAGAATAAATTGTGCTAATGATATGCCCTTAAAATTAATGTAGAATTATTGTAAATGACTAATGATACATGGGTAATTCATGCAAGAATAGAGTTAACAAGATAAATTAGTTTGTTGGTTTACTTTGAGTGTGTGCATTAAATACATACCAGTATTCATAGTTTCATTATAATGTAATTTTGTAAATGTGAAACGTAAATTAAGTACATAAGTCAAATTTTTAATAAATGGAAGATTTTATGACTTCATGGAATAAATCAATATTGCTTAAAATTTAAATTTGTTAATAAATTAACATGAAAATAGATTGTAAAATGAATCGATTAGTGTATATGTACTTAATTGAATTATGAAACGAAAATAATTAAGTGGTTGAATATCTTATTCGAACATCACATTCAATATGTGTGTTGTGTTGTAGATTACTTTGATAAAAGATTCAGGAAAGACAAATAGTCAAGCAAGACGGAAAGTTTACGAAGAACCATTGACTGTATAGATTTATCACAACATAGATTTTTCACATTGATTAATACAGATATATAAAGCGTTGCAATACAGTCTTTTCTAGACAATGACTCACCAATTTTACTGTTTTTTATTTTATTTTTTTATTATTTTTATAATAGGGTAAATAACGCAGTTTACACGAAGTTAGCTGTAATATGAAAATGTGGGGATTAGTATACGTTCAAAGTGCCAATTGGCTAAAAATAGGTGAAACTCTATTTGTAAGATCACTGAAAGGTTAAGAAATTTTTTCTTACCCCGATCATACTTACCAATTATCAAAGCCAAAATAATGATTCCGATCACACCTGCTATTATCATCATCTGAAATATTAGTTATTGAATCAATAAATTTATTCAGATACGATTCATACAAATAAATATGTCCTACTCACTTTAAGGTTTTGCAGCCAAAATTTGCTTTTTAGTTTTCCAGCTTGTTGTTCAAATTGTGAAGCTCCTTGTTGTAATGCATCTATAGGTGAATTATACAACTATGCAATAAGTTACGATTAAAAATTTTACAACATTGAAATGAAATTGTATGAGTAATTACCAGCTCTGTCGTCTAGTTCTGAAAGCTTTTGATCCCTTTCTAAAACCTTTTCTACATTTGTTTTCATAATATCGACTACCTGAAATGGTTAAGTTCACAGTCAATAAATTTAATATATACTTCATACTTATATTAAGTAAGTATATATGAATTCAACATAGTCAATAACAATATCAAATAACATGTCGATATCACACAGTATATCTCAAACAATAAAACATAAAACTAATTTTACATGTATTATATTATACATCAGATTAATTAGATTTTTAATAATTAAAGATATATATTGATGGTAATTATATGATATGTATAAGAAAGCTGACCTCGTCTACTTGAGCCTGTGTTTGTTGAAGGCGTCGTTGAGCAGCAATTTGCTGTGGAGTACGGGGACCTCCTGCTGGGCCTTCGCCCCCTGCTCCAGCACCCGCATTTAACCCTCCTTCAGTCGCCCTTTAATCATTATTATTAATAATCCTTTCTGAAGACTAGATATGTTTGAAACATTCTTCGGAACGGCAAGAAAATCTTACATATATCAAAAGTGTATAATTTTTTTCAAGTTGTATTAATGTGAGGGAAGTGTGTTTTTTGTTATATCATAGAATGATAAATCAAGTTTTTTTTTAATAAGGAAGTAATATTCAAATATAATTTTTTTTATGTATATTATAGAATGTTGAAAGTTTTGTAAATTTATGCAACCGTTAAATAATAATTTTACTATTTTGAAGCTCATAAAGGTTAATATTTTTATAATAATTTAATTCTTGAACTAATAGTATGCCATATATGTATAATATGTAAGCATAAGAATTTTCTGATGTGGGCGTTTTGTGCGACCTTTCAAATGCGAATAAAATTATCTGAGCTTCCGTACGATCTCATTTTTCGATCTATTTATAGTATAAAATGAGAAAAGCTCTTTCTCTGGAAACTTCTATTTGTTCAAAGATCAAAATGGCAACTCAGCCGATCCTTTATCACAAAAATTATTTGGACTTAGATGTATAATATTATTATATTGTCACTTTACGAAATTAGTTTTGAAACTTTTCTAATATTAATTGAATCAATAAGTTTTAATTTTTATCACGTATTTCTTTTGTTTAAAAAAATCTTATGGTATCGAGTGAATAAGACATAAAAGCTAAAGATGATCAAAATTTTCATAGTTATGATTTTTTCTGACTATCTAAGAGAACATGATTTTTATTTAACTAACAAACAAGTCTAACCTTTTTAAACAGTTTTAGATGTTATATTCTTGAATATTTTCCTTCTTTCAAATAATATGATATTCTTGATTCAAATTTAAATAAATTTTCGATGTGATTGCATATATAATATTATAAAAAAAAAAACATTTATAGTTGGTTTCATATATTAAATTTTTAATCCGACTCAACACATTTTTATTTTGCTGAAAATATTAAATATTTGGTTAATGAAAGAAAGAGATTTCTCATTTTTTGTTTCATCGAGATCGAGAGACGACTTTTTATGGAGAAATTAACAAAAGCCGTACAATTTATGTACTTAGCATGTTGTTCACAATATTATGGTATCATACGTGGGTCGACATTCTATTTTCAGCGACATGTTTCAGTCGATATGTCGATTTTGCGTCACCACAAAAAAATTTTCATAAATATCCGATAAGGAAAAGTCTACGGAAAAATGTCTGCCGCCACGTTTGATGTAAACGAAAATGTGTCAGTCAAGGAAGGAAGGTCAAATTTACCGTAATTTCCATTTACCGGTAATCCGGTAACTATGTGATATATCAACTTTTTTTATATTAACCGAACCTGTTATTTATAATACAGTTTGATATACAAATAACACAGTATATTGAGTAGATATAAATATTTACTTTTTCGACACGTCTGTGAAATATCGTATAAGTATTTGTAATAGAATTTGATTTATTCAGAATGTGCATTCTATAAAAAAAGTATTATATAATATATATATAATGAGAATAATCGTGTATAATTAGTGAAAGTATATTTTTACTGATAAAATAATTTTCATCATAAAATCGACATTAAATCGTTTATGTACTATTATCCGAATCGAAACGATTGCAAAATATTATATTATTGGATTTATTTATTTATGAAGGATAAGAAGATGAGTATATTTATATACATATATCGTGTACATAGTTAAGCTCTCGCGTCATAGTTTATGATGGTTGTTCGATAAGGTTTCATATTTTGCGAAATGTCAGACGTCATCTTAAATTGGATCGAAAATCGTATGTTTGCTTCGCGAATTTCGTATCATATCGAATTTTCGCTGTGCAGAATAAAATGTTTGCGAAAGTTTGCGAATATTGCTTCAAAACTTTCTGAGTATGCGGATGTTCATCATTTTAACGTCGTTATCTATTTTCGTTTTGGAAGAAAATTTCGGATAAGATTCTCCGGAAGAATTTTCAGAAATTCAATCAGAGTCGACGTGAAATAGTTAATGTGCTTTTAACGACGCGAAAAATATGGTGAAAGCCATATAAATGTAAGCATTATGTATAATAGTTGAAATATGTTGTGATGAAAATTATGTTTACGAAAATTTCATATGAAATAAAAGTATTTTTAATTTAGTGCAGTAAAAAGGAAAACAATTTTCAGTAATCAAATGTGACAGTGGAGTTAATAAAACGAAAAAATGACGCAATTCGCTGGAGACAAATATTTTAATAATACAAGTCGAAACGTTTTTTTTTTCAGCTTTGCAGATAACAAAATTATGCCGCATTATGAAAATTTTTCGCATTCGTGCAAAACGGAGACGGCTTTTCTCTCGAAAATATTGACAAATGTTGTCATTCATGAAATTTCGTTTTGTGTTTATTTCCAGAATCCAATCTGAATTGTTCCGATAATATTTCGAATCGATATCGGAAAGGAAGCAATTATTCCCCGTTTATTTCTATTTATGGTAATGTAGAGAAAATTGAAAAATAATACCTTTTGTGCTTCGCGATTTTGTTTCGGAACGTTTTCGTGTAATGCGTTTTCGGGTTTATGGAAACAGTTAAAATATCATATTACTCGCTTTAATATTTCGCCGAAAATTGTGTATTAAGAGTATTGTTGTACAATGTAAAAGAATTATTAAAAAAATCTTGAAAGCTCATTACATATTTAAAGCGTCGAATGAAGAAAATAATCGTTCTCGTTATTTATTTTTGAACTTTGTGAAAAAATTCCAGGAAATCGTCGAGAGAGGAAAAGAGATTTTCCTGAAACGGATATAATATCTGAATTGAATGGAATGAGAAAGGAATGAATGAAAAATTTTAGTGAAAGAGATTGAAAAATAAAAAAAATTACGTACGATTTATATTTTGAACGAAATTAATGAATTTACTTACTTTTTTCGACAAAATAAAACAAATTTATAATTATACATAATCAAAATTGGTTTTTATTTGACAAAATTATAATAATAGAATGTTTTTTGTAGAATAAATTTTCAATATAGCAATAAAAAGTTATTTATATGAAATTTTTTAATATGCTGTTAATTTCACATTAATTTTGATATCAAATGAAATTTTTCGAAAATTTTATCAATGAAATTCCAGTTTTTGATGAAATGAAATAATAAAGTGACAAAAAATTTTTCAATTAAGAAAAATAATTTTTTCATATGCGTTTTCCAAAACTATGATACGTTAATTTTCAATTCTTAACTCTTGTATATAAAAAACATATTTTGGAAAATACCAATTCGATATAACTATTGAAAATAACACATTCCTAAATATTTAGCAATTCATCTATTATTATTTCGCGTATATAACGAGTCTTAACGTTGTGTTTACAAACGAACAACTAACAACTGACAAACAACTGTTCAAATTTGATATTAAACATGCAAGAGGATTTTGAGGAAATTATAAAAAAATATCTACACACAAAAAACTAACAGAAAACACATAATATAACAATTTTTATTTGAAATTACATCATTGCTTTACGAAAGGAAACTTTTTCTTCGAATAATAATTCGAATAACTATACTAAGTATTTTACTATCTAATGAAAAAAAAATTTCTTTATAAATGAACGTGCGAACAATAAACTCGTGAATATCAGGTCGATAGAGAAAGCTAATTATCATTTTAGATGCCGCTAGATAAGATACGAAAATATTACGAACTGGGCCACATTTAGACACGTCACAGAATTCAAATTTGCCACGGAGATACATTTGGATGTGTTTTGATTATTTTTGTAATTGAAAACTCACATTTATATATTGCAAATCGGAAGAAATGCGGTCAAAATCGATGGGAGTAATCAGAGCGTGAACAACACGTCCGTTCTTCGCAGAGTTCTCTATGGGAATGGGAAAAGGTCGGAAAATCGGATATATGAATAATAATTAGTATATGTATAATTTTTTGCTTGAATTGCTTGCAATAGATGTTTTAAACGAGTACTGAAATCAGAAATTTTCAATCTTTTTTTAGAAAAAAAAAATCAAAATCGACGTGGGTTTCAAGAGTATAGTTAAATGTCAATATGAATATTTTTAATAATCATTGAAAAAATAAATAAATTTTAAGTCATAAATGATGTATTAGAGATCCTCTAAAAACGATTGCATTTTAATTTTTTAGATTGAAGTTGTATGTATATGTTTTTTATCTCGATCGACGATCATACGGGTGATTTTGGATCGAGGATGACTTCATCTTTCCTTTCGTTTCGTTTATTCAACTCTTATTCGAATTCATTACTCAGCAGTCAACAATGATTCACACAACTAGAAACCATAAAAATAATCTTCAAAAACCGCCACCAAAGCCACACAAAATTAAAAACACGGAACGAAGCCGCCACACATTCCGAGCACAGCCCACAGGTGGTTTTCCGAAGCGACCTGTAGCATCGTTCACAACAAAACCCATCCCGCCATTTAAAAAATGGCCATGGCGGAGCGGCAAATCGAAGCCTCCTCGCAAACTATTCCGAACCGATCGATCGGCTCGACGCGAAGGGCCCGCCATAATAGGGGCCGAATCAATAATGAAAATTGATAGGAAATCAATAGTTCGATTCGGACGTGTCAAACGTCAAGGGGTGCGATCTCGCGCCTTTTTTCGTTTTGAATTTTTTTGCGCGGCGTTTGGTCGAGGATTGTTGTGGTGTTTCGGGTGTGGATGTAATAATTGAGGGTCTATTTACATGTTTTTCCGGATCGGAGGTCGGTTTTCTTAGCGTCCCGACGCCAGCGCCATTAACCGGATTATGGCTGACGACATGGCGTGTACAGTCGACCCGATGCGAGGAAGGGCTCGTTGGAGAAAATTTATAGAGTGTGATAAAAATTGTGCACCTTTCCGTTGTTGAATTAGAAAAAAATGTAGATTTGATATAGTCGCGATTTGTATGGGATTTATTGTTTGGTGAAAACTTTTCGATAACGTAAGAAGATTATGCACTGTGTGATATTGTATTGTGTGCGAAACCCTCCTATAACGTCAAAATAGATTTCACGTTATAGAGGTTTAAAGTTTTTAAATTTTAATTTTTAAGTGTTAACTGCTTGTTTCAAATGCATTTGAAAAAAAATTGAATTTGAATGCATTTGAACG
>JAOXNN020000021.1:4336671-4360634 GCA_028571205.2 Hydropsyche betteni | reverse complement strand
AAGTATATCATAAATTTTTGTTTGTAAAAATGTTTTTAGATGATAATATGAGAGTATAAATAAGTAAAAAATTTTATGGAAAATACAAACGAAAACAATCAAAAACAAGTAGTCTTTCAAGAAAAAGATACTTATAGCTACAAAGGCTGGCTTATATCGGACAAAATATAATTTGTAAAAATGTGTGATTCGGAAAAAAAATTCCACGTGAAATCGTCAAAAAATATCGAAAATTATTATTTAATAATTATAATTGTATAGATACTGATCTGCTCTAAATCTTACCTTTGTGGCACAAAATACTTTGTTTACACCGTATAAAAAATTATCTGTTTCTTTTTATTGCACTATATATTTTCAATAAACAACTATTTGCGGTTTTTTTTACAAAAATATTAGAAATTTGATGGTATCGAAAAAGTTGTATTCTGTAACTCATGTTAAAGTATATTATGATAATCAAATAATTTAAATTGTAAAGTAAATGTGAGAGTGTGAATTTTTTGTCACTCTGTACATAGATACAAGAGAAAACGTGGGTGGACTGATATTACATATAAATAAACCCATACACGTTGGTAACAATATATGTTATCAAACAATTAACTATCGAAAACGTACAAAAAACGATAAAACCGCCGTGATATAAACCCAACAAACTAACACATTTCATACCACAACAAATTCACATCAATTAAACTCTACATTTCGATCGACTTCCACTCGAACACACGATAAGACCAAACAAAAACGCACAAACTTAAAAAAAAAATACCATAAAAATAACCGAAACCTCGAACGTGTATGGACAGAAATCATCCTCTTTATCCCCGCGGGGCGAGCGGCGGTGGGGGGTGACTATGGCGCATGCGCACCCCCCCCGACCGGGGCGAATAAAAATCAATTCATGGATTTGATGGGCCGACATGTGTTGTATATGTGCGCCGACTAATTTCCGCCACAATTTCCAAAGACAACAACTTTGCATAATTGTCGCCGGCTTATGATTGTTTTACCGTTGACAAATGGGGGTGCGATGCGCCATTTTGTAATTCGATGCGTTTGGCGCGATCAGGAAAAAGCGATGTCGCCATATTGGTTTTTGTCTGTTGAATGGACTTTGTTTTTTATTTGTGATATTTATTTTGAATAAGATCATGGGTGTATATAGAAGGGGTATAACTTTAGCCTCATTAGTACCAATGTATATGGATTTTGTTGCCTTTTCTTGAAGCTATTTTTGATTTATTTTCATGAGGACTTTTTGTAAATTGAAGTGTGAACATTGTTATTTCGTTTAGTTTCGTCAGTTTTGCACATAGAGGGTGCGAAATTTTTATTATATGCAGTGGCGGCTCGTGGAAATTTGTAGTGGAGGGGCTGCAGCAATCAAAATGAAAATAGTGCGTGTGTTCTTATATACTAAATACAAAAACGTTATCATCAACACATACAAGAATCAAAATATGTATTGCATTTATACATTTGTACAAAAAAATATAGGAATAAAAAAAAAAAACTTTGTACAGGAAGGGCTGCAGCCCCGCAGCCCTTTAGGACGAGCCGCCACCGGTTATATGGCAGTTTTGTTTAAAATCTCAACGACGTTGCGATAAGTCACTTTTTATTTTCAATATTTTGTTATTAAAAATTCACTCACATAGCATTATTATGGTACAATATTAAAAGAATGACTGCTTTTAAGGATTGCAACTAAAATTTCATTGTGTGTTGTAACGTATCATATCATAATTTGACAACAAACATGAATGCACATTAGGTCTAAAGGGTAGTTGTTGTCAGGTTAGCAATATTTGTTATTTTCTAATAATAAGTTGTTATTATGTGATTTAAAGAGATAAAAAAGTCATAAAAGAACTTTTCATACTTTTTCAATGCTATGAATACGAAATAAAAAAAGAATTGAAAAAAAGTCAGGACAGAGGAGGTTGGTGATGTTAGTTCATATAGATATAATCTAATTTATTGACAATTGATTCTTAATAGCTGATACTAAATTATTAACTACAGTTTAACGTTTCTTATAGTCGTTTTTTGTATAAGTGAAATCTGTAAATGAAGTATGGAGAGTTTTTAGATGAAAAATATTTCAGGATATGAAATGAAAGGAGTTCAATTTTCGGACGACAATTTTCGTTTAAGGATCTGTCAGATAAAATAATAAAGGTTGTGATATAAAAATTTGCAACTGAAAACAAATATTTTTTTTTTATTATGTTCATTATTTCTGATTTCTTTTGTTTATCATTGCTTTGTATCCCCAATTAGATTTGGTTATTGTTGAGGTTTCTAAAGGTATTTCTTCGATTTTCCAATCATTTTCGAATTCATATTTTCTCAATAAATATATGATTGTTGTTAAAATTATTTGCTCTCCCAGATCTTCATCTGAAAAGTAATCTAATTATTTATATGAAAAAATATATCTGTAAGTATAGATGAAAATTTTTTTCGAAATTACTTGTGTTTTCTAAATAAATTTTAAATGGACAAAATACGTCAAAACGTTTCATAACATTATTTTTATCTATAAATCTTTCTGGCATATAACTATTAGAATTTTTCCAAAAACTTTCATTTCTGTTCGCAATAAAATTTGCAAATAATATTTCTGTATCAGCTGCAATTGTAATATCTTCTGAAGTGGAAAAAATAATAATTAGAATAATACAATATGTAATTTGTGTGATGAAAAACTTACTGTTTTTCATTTGGACATCTTTAACGGCGTACTTCCAAGAAATTGGCAGTTGAGGAAACAATCTCAAAACTTCTTTGAGACACATTTTCAAATATGGAAAATGTTGCAAATGTTCATATTTGACAGGAACTTCGATGGAATCGCCATAGAATTTTTTGATTTCTTCCACAGCCTTATTTTGAGAATGTTTATTCATCGCGAGCATGAGTATGAAGAATTTCATCGTATCACAAATCATAAACATTCCCTAAAATTATATTTGATCAGACACAATCGTCAATTTTTTTCGAAACTGAAAAAAAGTTACCATATTCCATAAAAATTCGGTTTCTTTCACCACAGTTTTTGATCCATACTGAATGTGTTTGTAATTATTCAATAACATATCTGTCAAACATGATGGGTTTTCGATTTTAACTGAAAAATTCGATATTGTTTGTTAATTTATGAAAAAAAATAAAATTGGAAAATGACTAATATATAAAACGAATACCTCCATTAATGCGATTGATTCTTTTTGTGACCATTTTCTCTATAAATTGTAAAATATTATCAGTTAGGCTGAATTTTTCAAATGAAAATTTTGTAATTGAATAAAGTTCATCATTGTATAACCAAAATCTACTTCGCCTATCTTGTATTGCTTGAGGAATTCTATAAATCATAATTAAATAAATTATACAAAAATCTTTTTTTGATGTATTCATAAAAAAACTCACTTTTCACAAGATTCGATAATATAGTCCATTGATCCGGTTTGGAATGATGTTTCATTTCCCAATAAAATTTCTTAAAAATTTTAAATCATACAATTGATTAATATTCATTTTATTTTCATGAACAATCGTTAAATTAGATTGAATATGAAGTTTAAATATAAATTTTACCTGAAAGCATGTCAGCAATGCACCTATCAACTTTTGGCGAAATATTTTCTAGATCTTTATCGCAAAGATTTTCCATATTTTCAACAAGGATTTCGCAACATTTTTGTAAAATAATTTGATTCGGTTCGTTAACCTTTTCCTTCAAAAACGATGTTATAATATCCTTGTGAGGTTTTTTAGCAGCGGCTAATAAATAATATGACATTGATAGAATAATATTGAAGAAGGAATAATTTAAAAATGTTACTTACAACGAACTTGTGAAGATTTTTCAGACATGAATCCTTCCCCCATAAACTCACAGCTCATTTCAGTGAAAAGTGGAGAAAATGTGCTCACATTTTCAGATTGCATTAACTCCTTTAAATTTCCAGAAATATTTATAGACAAAAACAATATAACACGTAACAAAATCACATGATTACCTATTTAATAACCTCGATATCAGAAGGATCGGAAACTATCATAAATAATCTATTTCCTATTATGACACGGAAGAATCCTTTATATTTTTTCAGAAGATCTTGAATCGATTTAAGTTGAACTGAAAAATATTTTGATATTTTATAAAAATGTCCTGATCAGTGAACTTTATGTATTTAGAATAGTCATTATCGTTTATATGCAGCGTTGCTTTGAGTGCAAAATTAAATATTTGTATGAACTTCAGTCAATGCACAAAATTTATAGTAAAATGAACGTTCAATAAACATAAGATTAAAACACAAAAAGAAAAATTCAATTAAAACACTCACCTTTTCTGCAGAGCGCATCGAAAATAAATCCAAAGCTTCCCACAAAAGGCAAAGAAAACGGCCCTGGAATATTTACCGAATTCCAGAAAGCCTCGAAAGCCTTCCCCAACCACAGATAATACTTATTCCCAAAATAAAAAGCGAGGCTGGCATAGGCCAGAGTGTGAAAATTGAAAATCCACAGAAAATCCTCCATCGCGGTCGAAAGAACGATCGGCAATGGCCGACGGTCGTATAGCGCGTCCTTATAAGCGAAATCGTCGAAAAAAACTAGTTTTCTTCATTCCATTTTCGATCATCATAATGATTTTGATGATTTTCATTTCGTAGGCAGCTAGGTCGTTGTGAAATGGCGCGATCTTCTGCCGGTAACTTTTCGTATGTTGAATGGCGACCGATTCGTGTTTTGATGATCATCATCATCATTTTGATGATATTTTGGTAAAATGCTAATTTTTGGAATTTTTATAATAACACTAATTTAGAAAGTATTTCTTTTTGTTGTTTTTTGAATGCTAAAAATTGTAATCTCGGAAAATGTTTAGATTTTTTCGAATAGTTGTGCAATGTTTTATAATATAAATCTTATGATAAAGTTTTCGATTTTCGGAAATTTTATAACACTAGTCAATAATATCGACAATTTTCCGAGTTTCTGTGATAATTTGTATTAATAGAAGAGCCCATTAAGAAAATTTAATTATTTAGTTATCGATAAGCGACGTAGGATTAATCGATTCCCAGAAAGCGAACTATTTTTACAGCATGACTGTCTGTTTTATTATATCCTATCAAATTGAGTAACTAATTTATAATAGTAAGCTATTTATTCAATATAAGAAAAATACATATCGATCTAAAAAATAATAGAAAAACAAATAATTATTCATATTGGGCAATACAATTAATGGAAACTCAATTCATTTGACTTTGAAAATTTTAAGGCCAAGTCAAATTTTTAATTTTTTAGTTAATGTCAAGTTTATTAAACAGAAAGCAATATAATATATCTATGGGTATTTTCTGAATTTAAATAAACGATTTGATAAATTATGTTTTCAAATGTGAAGTTGTATTTTATATGCTAATAATAAATATGACGTAACAAGGAAAATGACAATAAATACCAAAAAGGTACCGGAAAATCCTATAGTTTGAATCTTGTACCAGAACTATTTTGATAGATTTTTATAAAACTTTCTCTTCAATACTTTATAACAATTGTCACCATTTTTTTTTTCATTTAAAATATTTGACTGTACTATTTAACATTATTGTAATACTTTTTTGTTTACAAAACCGTTTGATATGTTACGACTTTATTGAAAACAATCTATCTTTATAAACAAGAATGGACCGAGATTGAAGATTTATTTATACCTTTAGACAAAATAAACGAAAAAAACTTAAATATAGTGTTAAATTTACAAAAATATATTTTTTCACATAACTTCTGTGGTTCATATTTTTTTCGCAATGCGGACATCACATTTCGATGGTAAACGGACACTATTGTCATATGAGATTTGTAAGTCTTTCATTTTCGCATCCGAATATATTTCGTAATTTTTTATCAATTCAATCATAGTCGATTTAACAAAATACGAAGCCATACGTTCACCTGAAAACACAAATAAAATTTTAACGATTCAAATTTCCGACATCCGAACATAATTCATATTATCGTTGAGCCGAAATTGATTTTCGCAATTCATAAATTTGAATAAATTATTATCAATATTCAATGTTGACGGCGATCATCAATATTTGAATTGAGCATCATAATATCTACCGAGGACAATTATAATCTGTCCTTTTATAATATAAACATAATAATCAATCGATGAACAAACCAATACAGGTCCTTTGTCCTGCGCCGAACAATGAAAAGTGATATAATCCATACTGGCGTGTATTTTCTGTAGAAAATCGTTCGGGCTTGAAAGATTCTGGTTCGATCCAATATTTTTGATTGAAATTGGTCAAGTATGTTGGTATTGCTATTATAGTTCCAGGAGGAATTGTAATGTTCTCTAAAATAAATTAAAAATAATAAATAAAAAATAATTAAGATGTATATTATATTTTTCATACTTTCTTTTATGACTACATCATTGTTGGAGATTTTCGTTAACAATGCACCATACGGAAACAATCTAAGTGTTTCTTTGTAACAATATTTCAAATATTGTAAACTTTCAACTTTTTGCAAATCGAAAACGTCACTGTTTTCATTGATAAAATCGTCGATTTCATTCGTCAAAATGTTCCGACAATCTTCATGCATCGAAATAGTCAAAACGAAGAATGTGATCGCAGTCGATAGACTATCTACACCCTGGAATTTCAAAGTGAATAGAGTTGCGTCATTTGTTATGAAATTCATAAAAAAAATCATCTGACAAGGACTAATTGTTACTTTGTAAAACAAACTCATGATTTCCTCGATTATTTCCTCGTCGGATAGGTGGTGGGCGTTGTTTTGGGCGTCGATCAAAAGTTCCAATGCGGTCTTTGGAGAATCTTTGGATAAAAACAAATATCATCATACATTTTAAATTGAATATATATCAAAAGAATACCTGTATCTTGTTTTGTTTTTCTCTTTTCGAAATATTCAGTCTTTTTAGTCTCAAAAACATCTGCGACATAATCTTTTAAAATTTTTTTGTGTTGCAACATTTTTTTGTTGCATTCGCTTCTTTTAAATATCATATCCGGATGCAACCAAATTTTATTCAATCTCTCATTTATCAATATACGTATGCTGAAACAGAATTCGGATTTAATTGTAGAAAACGCATAGAATATATTGCACAATTACCTTTCCATTGAGTGAATCAAACGATCGCATTGTTCCGTATGCAAATTTTCATCGCCGAGCAAAATTTCTGAAATTAATCATAAGTGAACGTTCACGAACATTTCGCAATTCTCATTTTAGATCTAATTGTCGCTAAGCAAATATTTTGCGCGTGTTCTGCTCGTTAAATGTAAATGATTATTATAATTATTGCGAGGGGTTAAACTTGAAAGTTATTATTTTGAATGTAAACAACTATTGTCGGCTTTCGAGGCTATGCGATTCGTACAATAGGAAGATTCGCAATTCAAATGATTTATTGCGGAATTCGTTAAAAAAATAGCATTGACGATATTTTATTTTAATAAAAATAACTCACCGGCCAAAACGTACACACTGTGCGTTATTAATATTTTTTTAACATCGCAAACTTGTTCCGTGCAATGTTTAGCAACGACATCTTTCAATATCGAACAGCGTTTTTCTACGATTTTTCGATATAATTGTATTGATTCAAAGCTGAAAGCCGGATTCAGCAAAAGTCTATGTTTCCGCCATAATGTTCCACCTATTGAGTGATTGTTGAATAAATTTTCAGTACTTAGAAGTGTCAATAACGACATTTTGCATACCGTGACCCGTCCATAGTCCGTTTCCGATACCACGAGACCAAAAATAATACATATTTGGCTTCGTTGAAACACTGTTGTTTTCTATCAATGCCTGAAATTAATTTGATACAAAAAAAATTATATATGAAAGAAAATCAACTTGAACTTTCACCTTATATAGCAACAAAGCGCTTATATAGCAACAAAAGTAACAAATTAATGTTAATCATAAATATATCATTAAATTTTGCATATGAATAAAAAATATTTTTTTTTTTATATTTCGAATATTAATAATGTGATTATTGTATAATACTAACCTCAACATCTTCGACATCAGTGAAAACAACGATTAATTTCGTAAAATACCAGATCCGGAATGGCGATGGATATTTTAAATGTTCACTCATTACAGACTTCATTTTTTCTTAAGATATGTTGAAGTAAATATTAAAAAAATGATTACCGAATTATGAATTGTATATTTATTACCTTTATCTGGCCAAGAAGAACCAATAGTAGGAATAGAGCCTAAAATCGGCACGGAAAGTGGTCCTGGAAGTTTCATAGACAGGATATACATTCTTCGTTTTTCCCATAGCCATTTAAAAACTAATGCTATTAACAATGTACAAATTGTTGAATTCGCTATCCACGATATTGTCAACCAAGGATAGTGTTTGACAATATAGTCTATCAATACTGCCATTTTTAAATAGAAAATGGTGAAATTTAATGGAACCGGCTGGACGTGGTTCTTCGAAGTCGACAAAATTGTAATTGAAAAGAAAATCGACTTTTGAATCGATTGTATGATAATTCGATATTCAATAGGTAATTTTATATTCAGAATTTAATGTCGATCTCATTAGCAAATCGTATTGCGGTTTTTTTTAAACTTTCGAAACAATTTCCTATTTTAAAACAAATATTAAACTGGAAATATTTCAAATATAAATTAATTTAAGTTTTATTGTAAAACAATAAATATTGCACAAAGATTAGATCAGATTTAATCATTCATTAACATCTCGATAGATGACGCTGTTTTTATATTACAAAAATTGTTTAATTTATATTTGTGACAATAATAATAAAAAAGAACAGAATATTTGTTGACTATCTAAATATTTTTTAAATTAATATGATGTGATTAGACAGTCAGTATAAATATTAGTGATGCTAGTTAATCTAACTTTAACTAGTTGAATGGGGCGCGGAAACCAATATTGTGATAATTAATTAAAAATTAAAGCACGCGTATAAATATAATATCAATTTGCTAAATTAAATTCTTTGCATGTAACATATTTATCAAAGTCCCAATAAATAGTGTTTCAGGCCATTCAATATAAACGTTCAGTATCAATATTTAAATACTGACCACAAATGAATTAAAATACGAAACAAAACAACAAGTAACAACTAGTATCAGCTCATAAAATCAACTAAAAACAACAATAATACCACAAAACACATAACAAATCAATAAAAACTATACATTCCAACTCGATTCGTATCGGACATACACGACAAACTTGCGCATTTCGGCCACAGACCACGTGTTCTAAATAGCGGCGTCTCCGGCGTATCGAGGCATAACCTTCACGGATTTCGTGCCGGACTGACGTCTGCATCCTTTTTCTAAAAACTTCGTCTGAAAACATTCAAAATGCCTGAACCTTACAGAACACCAGACGTTCAAGCCTTGCGCGATCTCGCCAACAAACTCCGAATCCACAGCATCAAATCCACGGATGCTGCCAAATCTGGGTAATTAACTCTTGAATTGCAAATAATGAATTAATGTCTAACAATAAAACTTTTCAAATCGTATCGTCATTTTTTGTCGATCGAAACATTAAATGTTTGAGTTGTAAAATTTGATCTTTTGACCCGACAGTGTCAAAAGGTCGTACGGTATTTTCGCACTTCAATCTTGTGTAATATTGTTTGATTTTCATTGTCGATGGTTTATTTATAGTCGTATGATTTTATATACTTTTTTTGATATTTGTTCGGAAAACGATCGGTTGCAAAGGTCGAGTTTTCAATTTTGTTCGCGTGCTTGTCGATTTTTTTAACCCTGTCGAGACCGTTTGCGTAATAGTCACGTAGAAAATATATTAAAATTGTTTCACGTAATGTATTAGAAAATGTTAGATCGTAAAAATGAATTGTGGCACGACTTTCCTGTTGCGCTCATAGCTCGAGGGATATTTTTATTTTTGAAAGCGGTCTAAGTCCAATTAAAGAATAAAC
The DNA here is from genome assembly GCA_028571205.2 of Hydropsyche betteni. Lineage (NCBI taxonomy): Eukaryota > Metazoa > Arthropoda > Insecta > Trichoptera > Hydropsychidae > Hydropsyche > Hydropsyche betteni. Next base: position 4,350,594 of record JAOXNN020000021.1, on the reverse strand, counting down.
GAGTTGATGGTTTCTTATTTGAATCATTTCAATGTTTTGATTGTTATAGTTTTTTTTTTTAAATAAAAAAATCTTTCGCTCTAAATATGAAGAGGGAGGGGAGCAAAAATAATTTTCGCTCGGGGTGTTATTTACATTGTACAATTATAAAAATACATATAGAACGTTTCGAAAAGTTTATTTCGAGTTATAAATACGGAAAGGGTTAAAAAATGATAAAATTTCCAATAATACAAACTTTAAATGTAAAAGAAAACCTACTTTAGTTTCGTACCACTTTCAAAAAGAACTGTTTAGAAGTTGTTTTGATTGCACAACTTGAGGCTGTATAAAACTCGTATGTTAGATAAAATAAATCACTAATGGTCATGAATTACTCGTTGCGCAAACTTTTGATTCGACGGTTTTCTTTTTGGTTCATTTAAATGCGAACTCAAACTAGGCCGATTCGACTTTATACAAGTTGTTAAATTTTATGTAATATTGCTACGATTTCGTCCGATGGAATATATGTAACATTTTTTTAATGCAACAAAAAATGTGTTTCCTTTATGATGATTGAATGGTTAAAATTATTTCAATTAAACGTGTCAATGTCTGTACATTGCACGTTTTATTCAATGTTGCGTTTTTTTTTTACAGTTTGTTGATTTTCTAGTACGGCAAATACACTAATATTTTTATATAGAATATTTCCAATTTTTAAACAATAATTTTATGTATGTGTTACAAACTGGTTTTGAAGGGTTCAAACCTTCAATTAACTCTGAGGTTATTTGGAGGTGAAATTAGTTTTCACTCATTTTTTTAACGTGACTTTTTTTATGAAATTTCATTTAAAAAAATCAATTAATTCATTGTAAACAGAATATATTGCTTTAATTTTAAATTTAGATTCGTAGAGATTTCGAAATTAACAGTTCATATGCATATGAAAGATTATTGCCCTTTGCCAGGTGTTCGTTCTAGTTTAAATCTTGCAGAAGTATGTAGTTTAAATTTTGAGTTAAACATTCTTGTAACGTTCAATTAAAAACAAGCATATCATGTCATATACCGCTTTAATGTTTTTACAGTACCTTCAAAGAAAATGAAACGATAAATTATCTTATATATTTGAAATAATATGAGTTTTTTTCTGTAATCTTGACATATTATCTAACACATTAATAAGTCCTTCATTTGACTTTCACAAATAATTTATTTAATTTCTATAATAAGCAATTATAAATAGTATGTTACAATCATTTTACTTTGTTTCAATTAATGATATGTATATTGTATTTTATAGCTTTTCACAAATTCGATAATATAACTCAACCAAATGCCATTATATGATAACATTATAAAAATTGTTTTGAATGCACATTAATTCCAATCACCCGTAAAACAAAACAATAATTTATCATTTAATAATTGTTTCAACTAAAGGAAATTATCTTCACATCGTGTTAATTCTAAAATTATGTCGAAATATCGTCTCTTTGCATTTTTGTCTGGCAAGTTTCCGTTTTTAAAACTTTTTAATTTCTTTTCAGACATCCAACATCATGTGCATCCATCGCTGACATAATGTCTGTGTTGTTTTATAACACTATGCGTTATAACGTCACCAGCCCAAGAGATGCTTCTAGTGATCGGTTTATACTTTCTAAGGTTATTTATGTTTTCATTATATGTTACGTTACAGTGTCTGATATCATTCACGATTCTAATCTGTTCACAAGTATATGCTTTTCTGCCTTATCATCAATGATTGTATATATCTAAATGGTTTTTTTTTGCACATATGCAACACTTTTTATCTATTTTTTAAGTACAGTTATTTTTAGTATTTTATTTATTTATTTTCCGTTGAAAATTTTTTTTTTTAATATTCTGTAGGGTCATGCAGCTCCAATTTTATACGCTGCTTTTGCTGAAGCTGGAAATTTCAGCACAGCTCTTCTCAATAATCTTCGAAAAATTGATTCAGATCTAGAAGGTCATCCGACTCCTCGCTTACCTTTCATTGATGTCGGTACCGGTTCACTTGGTCAAGGATTGGCCGTTGCCTGCGGTATGGCATATGTAGGAAAATACTTCGATAATGCGCCCTACAGGTATTTTCATAAATATGATTTTTTCAGTTAATTGTGCGATGTTTTATTCAATTAATCTTGCAGAGTTTACTGTGTCGTTGGTGATGGTGAGGCTGCCGAAGGAAGCATTTGGGAATCTTTGCATTTTGCTTCTCATTACAAACTAGACAACTTGTGTGTGATTTTTGATGTTAATCGTTTAGGTCAATCAGAACCAACTTCTCTTCAACATCAGGTAATATATTATAGAATATATATTGTATGAGAACTAAATGTTTGTTCTAAATAATATCATTAATTTATTATAGATGATGGTTTACCATCAAAGAATGGAAGCTTTTGGTTTACACACGTTGACTATTGATGGTCATGATGTTGAAGAATTGTCCAAAGCTTTCTATACAGCTGAAAATAAGAAAGGTCAACCGACTGCTCTTGTTTGTAAAACATATAAAGGTAGAGGTTTTCCCAATATTGAGGATTTGGAAAATTGGCATGGAAAGGCTTTAGGAAACGAAAGTCAGAAGGTTATCCAGGTAAATTATCGACATTAAATTTTGCATAATATTATATATACTTATAATTATTCTGTCAAACAATGTTACAAATATTTGTTTTTGATAGTTTCTTGAAAGTCAAATTAAAAATCCAAAAGTGGTTGCTCAACCACTGAAACCATTGTCTTTGGTCCCCGAAGTTTCTATTTCAAACATTAAGTTATCGTCTCCTCCACAATATAAAGATGGCGAACAAGTAGCCACCAGACTTTCTTATGGATTGGCATTGAAAAAAATTGGGGATAGCAATACAAGGTTAGTTTTATTATGGTTGGAAACAATCACAATCATATAAATTATTGATTTATATTCTTTTTCATCTCGATTTCTAGAGTCATTGCTTTAGACGGAGATACTAAAAACTCTACCTTCAGCGACAAGTTGAAAGCTGCCTATCCCGACAGGTTATAATAAAAAAATAAATAAATTTATTATTTAACCGAAACTAGTTTGCTAATTTCAAATTATTTTAGATATATTGAATGTTTCATTGCCGAACAAAACTTGGTCGGAGTCGCAATCGGAGCTGCGTGCAGGGATAGAACTGTAGCTTTCGTTTCGACTTTCGCTGCGTTCTTCACAAGGGCTTTTGATCAGGTACTTATCATATATTAATATTTTTGGTTATAAATTTGATTGATAATTAATACAATATTTTAGATTCGTATGGGAGCTATAAGTCAAACAAATATCAACCTTGTCGGTTCGCATTGTGGTGTATCTATCGGTGAGGATGGTCCATCTCAAATGGGCTTGGAAGACTTGGCTCTCTTCCGAACTGTTCCAGGATCTACTGTATTTTATCCCAGGTGTGTATTTTATAACATATTGTGTATTTTTGATGTTATTTTATTTTTTCACTATAATTTTTTTTTTAGTGATGGAGTATCTTGTGAACGTGCTGTTGAATTAGCAGCAAATACTAAAGGCATTTGTTACATTCGTACATCTCGTCCAAATACATCTATGCTCTATCCTAACAATGAAACATTCCAGGTGAATATATAAGCATTCAAATTTAAAAAAATATTGGTTAAAGGTTTATATAAATAATATAATTTTTTTTTCTGTTTCTAGATTGGTGTCGCCAAAGTACTCAAAGAATCCACAAGTGATCATGTACTTATAATTGGAGCTGGTATTACTACACATGAAGCTATTACTGCTTCCGGTATTTTAAAACCAATGGGAATTAATGCTCGTGTTATGGATCCTTTCACTATTAAGCCTTTGGATGTTGCCGCTGTTTTGAAAAATGCAAACGCATGTGGTGGACGAGTTATCGTAGTTGAAGATCATTATTATGCCGGTAAAGTAGATATTTATTGTCTTAGAAAGCACTTGTTGAGTAAATTAAAATATTTATATTACAATATTTTGAATTTATATACAGGTGGTTTGGGAGAGGCTGTTATGAGTGCCGTGGCTCTTGATAGAAATATCATTGTCAAGCATCTGGCTGTTAAAGAAGTTCCACGTTCAGGACCTCCAACAGTCCTCTTGGATATGTTCGGTATTTCTGCTAAACATATTGTACAAGCTGCAAGTGAAATTGTTAAAATGTAAGAAGTTTATGTTGAGAATAAGTACAGATTCTTTATCAGATTTTTTTCTTTCCAAAATGTTTTTATATGTTCCTAAATATCATTCCATTTGATATTCCAAATTTATAATTTTGATGGTTTATGTCAATGATTTTTTATTGGTTTATACATAACTTTATACAATTGTATAAGTTTGACTGCTATATTGTTAAATTTTATATTAAAAGTTACATTTATGAATGTTTAAATTTATAATGTCAAAATGTGATATTGACAAAATGCCTAAAATTTTTATACACAACACTGAATTTTTCATTTAAAATGTCTAATATCTATCATATGTAAGTTAACTGAAAACTGGTGTAGATCTTTTTAATTTTGATATATGTGTATTGCATATTTTTTTATTTTTAAATAAACAAAATGATCCCTTATACAATTTACATTGTTTTTATTTTTTTTGATAATTTTCTTGCAACAAAACATTCATATGACATTATTTTAAATTTAAAACAGTAGCGAATAACTTCTTAACAAATTTATCAGCATTTTTATTGAAATATTAAGTTCTGGTGGAAATTCAATTCCATATTTTATTAAAGAATTTGAAATTTCTTGGAAATTTCTTAATGAAATAGGTATATCATATATCATTGAACATTTTTCAGGATGTTTTTTTTTCGAAATGAAATAAAAAAATGATAACAGAAAATTTTCAATTAAAAATTATTATTAGTCACTTGATTTGGGTAATTTTCCCATCCCTTTATTGATTCGAATAAGTGAGATTTAACTGTGAGTCCAGATTAGGGTTGTCCATCAGTCAATTGAATTGTTTTTTTTTTACTATAAGAAAAACATCGAAGCAGTAATACAGGTTTTTATCAATAAATGTTGGATTAAGGTGATATTTTCGATTAATTAAAAATTTATTTCATTTATGGTATTTTCATATATCAAAAACAGCTGATAAGAGTGATCAGTCAGTAAACGAATGTAGGAAACGCGAAGTTAGCCTTGAATTTAGTTAATTTAGGGAAAGATAGTACCCGAATTCATGTTTTTCAAAAGTAATATTTTCTTTCATAAGGACCCGCATAATAACGAAAAATGCTCCAACTTTTAAAAACGATCAACAAAAAAAGAATGATTGGTAAACGGATGTGATTACGCATCATTAAATTTGGATCATTTGGAAAACAATTTTCGTACAAAAATTCTTTGAGAGTTATCTTGTAGTGATAGCGGTAGATAAATACGATCATCGGCTTGGAATTTGAATGAAATATTTTTCCGCGTTAAATTTCAAGTTTTTTTTTGTATTTGTATTTGTATTTCCTTTTATTAAAAATTTCCATGAAATGGAAAATCCTAACGAGTCTTCAGTAACCCCCCCCCCCCTATAACGTCAAGATAGGTTAGAAGTTATAGGGGGGAATTTAAGAAATTAATAAATGAAACATTTTCATTTTTCTTTTTTTTTGGATACTTTGACGAGTTGACGAATTGTTTTTTCAAATATATTTGAAAAAAAAAATTTAAAAATTTGAATTTAAATGCATTTGAAAAAATTATGTTATAGGGGGGACGCCGCAGACGTTATAGGGGGGATTACGTAGTTAATTTGACCAAACCTTTCCATTTTTCATATTCAAACTTTTAAAAAGGCCTTGTTCCATTTTTAAAGACCGTGCCGGATTGGCCGGGACTATCCCGGAATTGGGATTGCTGTCCCGTATTCCAGATAAATTTACGGCTATGGTTTTGAGCTATTTCTCTCGGAATCGTCACAGAAAAAGTTAGCAACCCTAAATTTGTAACGGCTACTATTTAAACGGTCAGAATTTATATACTATTTTGGTCAGAATTTTTGTTCCATTTATCTGAATTTATTTGACATTGGTCAGAATTTTATTCATGTTTTGGTCAGAATTTTAATGAAAAAGGTCAGAATAAATATTGAATGGTCAGAATTTTAACTGGGTTCGTCAGAATTCATATCCTAACCTAATCCATTCTGACCGTTTTTGATTGAAATTCTGACCAAAACACGATTAAAATTCTGACCATTTAAATTTTTGAATCGAAGTGATAACGAAGAAAGGTCAAAATATTCATCATCAAAAAAAAAAGAAAAACAGCAAAACATAGAAAACCCATCATTCAATACGCGAATCAATCAAACCACCAACCCTAATTCAGACTATTCAGAAACGACCCAACGAAACAATGACGGCAGATCACCGTGAGGGGGAAAAAAGCACACCCTCCTTTTCGCCACCCCATCCTATTGGGCATGCGCAAACGTCCGAGGGGTGGCCGACGCGGACCCGGCCACCCGTTCCCCAGCACCCCAGTACGACCAGTCCCCTCGAACGAGCCGCACTCTGCGCCTCCGCCCCCCGCACGGCCCCCAACGACGCCTCCGCCCCCGCCGCCGCCGCCGCCCCGCGCAGCGACCGCCCTTTCAACGAAAACCGACGCGAGCAATTCATTACAATACCGTTTAAAAAAAATCGCTCCAAAATTAATTACTCAAAGTACAACGGAGGCATGTCGGCATTGGCGAAGGTATTTGTGCATGGATTCAGATTTTTATTGTGTGCGGCGATGGCCGGGGATGCGCGTGTTTTGGTCCCGGCGTCGATCCGCCGGCCGGGCACGTCGATCGATAATCGAGGTTATGGCCGGCTTTCGATCGGATCGAGCTTTTTGTTACGTCATATTTGTTGTTGTTTTTTTTTATGCGACGCCATTTTTATGGTTGATGAGATTGTAATTGATTTTTGTTAGTTATTGTCGTGTATGTGTCTAAATGTCGCATTGACTATGAGTACACACCCTTTATTAGGGGAGGGGGGATTTTTGGGGGAATATGGAATTGTTTTGGTTATGTTTACCATTTTGGGGGAATAAATGAATGCGCTTTCAGCTGTTTTTTACAGATGGTAAAATCGGACGAGATTCTTATTGGATTCGAGTATTGTTGTGATTAAAAATTTCGTTCTCAAATTGAAATTAATATTTCAAAAGAACAACTAAACCAAAATCACTTTTCTCAAGTGATATTATTTTGATTTTTACTGATATTGTTCGAGGAAAGGGACATCAAATTTTATCAAAACAAAACTTTTGGGTTTTGTTGAAAGATAACTTTTATTGATTCTACGTATTTAACATCTCAACTAGAATTAATTTACATAAGAATTCTCCTGATATCCTTGACAATGCTGTTATTGAAAGTCATCTCTGACTTGTTTGTAGTATATTTTTCGAATTTTGCTATTCCCTCGTTCATTTTACTTCATAGTTTGGACTTGTACGCATTCATTTGAGATGTCTGAAACTAACGAGAAAGTAAGATTTTTTTAAACTATCAAAATATTTTCACGATTGAAGCATAGTATAATTGAAACAAGTTGATACATCGAATCAATAATTTATGATTTTATTTTTTATTTTTAATGTATTATATTTGTTTTAAAAGTTGCATTTTTAATTTTCAGCCAGTACTTTATTCGTACTGGCGTAGCTCATGCTCATGGAGGGTCAGGATATGTCTCAACTTAAAAGAAATTCCTTATGACATTAAAGCTGTTAGTCTCATAAAAGGTGGAGGAGAACAACATTGTAATGAATACCGTGACGTTAATCCAATGGAACAAGTTCCAGCATTGCTCATAGGTAAACCAGATACGAAATCCATCACGTTTCCAAATATTTCATGAAACATATCAAACGTTTTCCAGATGGGCATACACTTGTAGAATCATTATCAATTATGCACTATTTGGAAGAGACAAGGCCTCAACGTCCTTTAATGCCTCAAGATTGTCACAAGAGAGCCAAAGTTAGAGAAATATGTGAGGTAATTAGAATCTTTCATTCTTTTATCGTGAAACATTTTTCAAAATGTTTGCGTCTAATGATGAATTTGCTGTAATCGAACAGGTCATATCTTCTGGAATACAACCTCTTCAAAATTTGGTAGTCTTAATCTATGTGGGAGAAGAAAAGAAGAAAGAGTGGGCCCAACATTGGATCACGCGTGGTTTCCGAGCAGTCGAAAAACTGTTGTCGGCTTCTGCTGGAAAATATTGTGTAGGAGATGAACTCACATTAGCTGATTGTTGTCTCATCCCTCAAGTTTTCAATGCGAGAAGGTAAGGCAGTCTATAAGTAAATTATTCGAAAAGTCTAAAATCTGAGAATTTATTCTAATTTTGGATATGAAAATTTCTTGTATTGGTATTCTTTGTGTAGATTCTAATTTCTGGATTAGATAGAATTTTTATGTGTACTATAGTTAGTTTCGGAGCTAGGTATAAACGACTTAGGTATTTGCATAAGGAGCCAACCTCTCATGGCACTGAAAGTTGTATTTTTTTACATTTTAAATAATTTCTTGAAAAAATTTGGAACAGTGTTGGTGAAAAAATTGACCAGATGTTTGTCCAAATGACACTCGACAGTCTAACACATGAAACGTTTTATGACAATGAAGGATTAATTAAGTGATTCAATTAATGTTTTATAATTTATTTTAATCATGTTTCGAAATTTTTCGTGGATTTTGTTCCATGTTTAATTTTGTAATGTCATATGTTCTATTGTCGATATGTTCTAGTGTAATTTGGGCAAAAGTCTGAAAATTGATTTTAATACAATTGGACAAATATTTTTTATTAAATTTCACTTTTTTTTCAATATCCCAGGATTTTTGTTTATGAAGCAAAATTTTGATTTTTGCCTATTTATCCTAACTCCGGCATTGTCTATAGTAAACGTCTAGATTATTTTTTATAACTCTTAATAAAGAAAAGTTGTTTATGGGCAGATTAAGTATTTGAATTTGTTGATGTTTTTCATTATTCGTCTAATTATAATCTATGTTTTAGATTTCACGTTGATCTTCGGCCGTTCCCCATAATTTTACGTATTGACAGAGAATTGGAGAATCATCCAGCTTTTCGTGCCGCTCACCCTTCCAGTCAGCCAGATTGTCCGCCCGAAGCTACGAAATAAACTGTGAAAACTTTTCAATTCAGTACAAATGATGCAATAATTGTGTGTCTCAATTTTATTAAACCTGATCAAATCTTCAATAAGCATCTCTGTGAAATCACCGATTTTGTAATATTGAAAAAAAAAAAAACATATTTTTCGTTCTCATATTTATATGTATCGGTTATATTGTATTTAAACTAGAGGTTATCGAATTGTTAACATTAACAAGGAAAATTTTAAATCTTTAAAAAAAAAATAAGGAAAATGACACTTCCAACGGGCGTTTCATAGTTTAAGTAATGGAGTTTATAATTAGTGCAGTTTTTTAATGTATAAATGTTTGCACAAAATTTTTCTGAATTATTTTTGTTTGAATACCGGTTTTATTCAAATAAATTAGAAAAAAAGTTTTTATATAACAGCAGTTTGGTTATTTTTATATTAATAATTCAAGTAATATGATAAGAAAATTTTTGAAGCAATGAAAAAGTAAGAACGGATGTTTTGAGAAAATTCTAAAACTAAAAGTAATTCCTCTTTTTATTGTATTTAAAAAAATAATTTATGCAATAAAAGCATTGTGATATCACATATGTTAAGTACCAACGATTCAAAATAATTTGTCTTGTTTATTTTATTGAAGAAAGTGATTAGATTGTTAAACGTACTAAAGAGTGACGAAACGAAATTTTTCATGAAATATTTAAATAATGTATACTGATCACAAATTTCTAACCTACATTTTTGAAAAATATGTATTTTGATTTTCTTATTTCTAAATAGAAACAGATTATAGTGTATTGGATAGATTTTATTTTTAGCATTAAGTTAAGATAGACTATGATTATAAATTATGTTTTTTAAAGTGGATTTAATGGAAAAATTTCTTTTGCAAATTTTTTGCATAAATTTGTTTTTGTTAAATTTTTTGAATTTTATATACAGACAGGATAAATGGAGTCTGTCTCTAAATATTGGATAATCAATCATTTATCTGCGTGACAAATATTTTTTTATTTGCGAATAATTCTTCAATTCTATCAATTAGATTAATTTTTCAAAATGGTTAATTAACGTTAAAACACTTTTTTCATTCAATTTGAAAAAATGTACATTATTTGTGACAAAAACTTTCAACTTTTTATTAATAATTTAAAACTTTCCAAATTTTAGGGTATATAAATAATACATGTCATTGTTCAGTGAAACTATTTTTTTTTCAGAAAATACGGAAAACATTTAAATGAATAAATGAAGCATTTGTTTTTTTGTATAATATTTTGTATGAGATTCTTTTTTAATATGATATATGTATAAAAAAAATACAGAATTACTATGCAAATATGAATGAATTATTGTTTTATTTCATTATTAGATTCATTAGTGACCGATTGATAAAAAAGATATTGTTTTCTAAAAAAGTAAAAGCATTATTTTATTTTTTTGTGCATTGCAATTCAAATCATAAGTTCTTTCTCACAAATAATACAAATTTCAAATTAACTTTTGATCGTTCTATTGGAATCAAAACATAATACAATTCTGAAAATATCAAAAGTATTATATTTAAAAATAAAATTTACATAATATTGATATGAAATATATACATTGGAATAAAAATAAACTGATTAAAATAATAAATAATAATAATATTTTCTATTAAAACATATATGAAAATGGATACAATACATAAAATAGAAATAGAAAAAATATTTTATTTCAACTTAAGCATCAACAAATCCATACAAGCTAATGCATCTTCTTTACTATCGTGATTTTTATTTGGATCTTGAATAATCCTGTTGAGCTTTTCCTTCGTGAGGGTTTTTAAAGCCCTTCTGTACTGCGGATTCCTATGAGGATACAACAAAGAGGTATCGATGACGTTGTTATGTATCAACTTCAAAAATTTCAAATCCGAATCCAAACTGTGACCGACCAAAATCGTCTTGTCGGAGAACATATCTAAAAGTTTCACTTGGACATCCTTCAAAGTGGTCGTGCACACATTCATTATATCCTCATTGACGCCGGAAAATTTTTCGTTATATTCAATTATAGGGTTGGAAGGTTTCACGTACGTTTCGTAAGCTACATTTCGATTCATATCGACGACTGTGACTTTGGTCGTTTCCAATCCATGAGTCGTATAGGACATTTCGCAATCTATAGCGAAAATTTGATGATTTTTCGAATCGACGTCAGTCTGTTTCGTTTGGACGAATCCTTGGAGGTTTCCGTGATCCATATATTCGTGGACATGGCATTTTGCTTGGGAACAACCGGTTGATAATTGATCTCCATCACAGCATGGATATAATACGTTTCGACATAGTTTTTTGAAATGATACACGCATATTTCGTCGTTCGTTTGGAATCCGTTTTGGTCTACATTATAATTCTTCGCACATCTAATGCATTTTCTGGTGTTGCCCCTTTGAGGTTGTCCAGTAGGTTTTGTGTAGATGATGGCTTTTCCTGGTGTCGAAGTCGGTCTTGGAAATCCGTTGATTTGCAGTTTTCTCTCGTCCAATTTGAAATTGATGGCTTTTTTGTAGAGTTGAAAATTTAATTGATTAGTCGAAGACATTTTTTTTTTTAATTCTCCGATCTGTAATAAAAACACGTATTTTCAAATTATACAATTTTAATTGAGATATCAAAAGAAAGAAACTACGATCACCAAATTTAGATTTACTAAGAAGGGGGGGGGGGGATTTTATCAATTATTATCATCGAGTGTAGGTAGTATATCTTTTTTATTTTGTCGCAATAAATGGTGCAAAATTAGAAACATTTTTTTACCAATATAGTAAACATTTAAAAAAAATCATCGTCCCTTATTTTGGCTTTTCTGAATAAATTTATTAATTGTAGCTTAACTTCGACAGTCAGGAAAGATCGGCACAAGAACAAATACAGAAAAGTAAAGTTTGTATATATTTTGTTTATTTATAATATAAAAAAAATCAAATGAATTTGCTAAAAAAATAGCAGGGGGTTCGAAAATAAAAATAAAAATTCATATTTAATTATAAAAATCGGAATATTAAAGATAAAAAACAGTTTGCGTAATTATAAAACGCCTGGTGTATGATTATCGAAAAGTGAATCTCTGGTTATAGATATCAGTTTGTAATTAATGTAATTAGCTAATTAGCTATTCACAGGAGAGTCGTGCCTCAATTTATAGAATTATTCGGAATGCAATGTATTATAGTATAGTAATAACATTATAGTAAGCTGAATGAATCATGAAAGTAAAATAAATGTGATAGTGTGTTGATAACATTTCTTATTTCGATCCAAAAATGACACAATCGTTATGATGTCATTTTTAAGATAAGTATCTATGAATCATTAAAGTTCGATAAAATTAACTATTTGGTGATTATTTTTGATATTGAAATTTTGACATTTTTTCAAAAATTTATTTCGAAATACATACTTTTAAAAAACAAAACGAGCAATAGAAAATCATAAACACAAATTATAAATAAATTTATTTTATATTTATCACAAGAAACAAATAACCTTAAAACCAATATGAATTTGTATAGTCGTTTGATCGAAGAAATTCTGTACTGTATTATTAAAGAAAAAAATAACTTTTATTGTATTAATTCTTTTGTAAAAAGAAAATATTATCTATATCACGGAATATAGCCATAAATTGTGTATTCGATTTTTTCGAATCGAGTTCGTATTATTCATATCTTTAAATTTTATGATTATTTTATGTTGCGTCAAAATTTGCGAAATCGAGGTCTAATTTTTTGTTGGTTTGATGTAAAATTGTAAAATGAGGTGATCAAATTTCGAGAGGGTCAAAGAAGAATACCGATTAAAAAAAAAAGAAGTGCACTAAAAATTATTTAGTAATACACAATCTTTTTGAAAAAAAGATATCATTGAAAATATATTAATGGTTAGCATTAACATATGTAATAAAATCTGTAATTGACAATTGAGGATGACAATTATTTGAAATTTGAAATTATTTTTTGTCATATGATAATTTAAGAAACAATATGTTATTAATAGAAATATTTAAAAAAAACTTGCCAAAAAAAGCGTTTGAATACTATGAGTGAACTCGTTCGTCTGATATGATTGACAGAAGAATGTGAATGTTTTGTTGCAATTTGAAACATATATGAGTGAATAAACTCACAATTAATCTAATCGGACTTAAGATTAACGAATATGTTAAAAAATAGATACGAGAAATGAAATTGATACTTATTTTATAGTAACAATATTAAAATTGTAAAGTACACGTGATTAGAATTATCATAAAAGAACGAGAAATTGATAAAAAATATTTGAAAAAACTAAATTCTTATCGTGGCGCATTTTTAAATCACAAAAATAATTTTCAGTATTTTTTTTGGAAAAAGTGCATTTTACAATTAGGTATGTAAAGTGAGTCATTTGCCCTGTTCTAATGCACGTTTATTCGTTTTAAAGTACAAACATTTTTTTTTACACACGTTTTAATTAGTGGAGCCGGAACACGCACCGTTACCTTTCTAAATATGTGAAAAAATTTTATAGTCAGGCAAATTTTTTTGATTTGCATGCAAAATAAATATGTTATTATAAGGCCTAAGATATTTATAAAGTTATAGTATAGTCATATAATTATTAAATTTGTACATCATCATCATCATTAGCAGCCTATAGTTATCCACTGCAGGACAAGGCCTTGCCAAACAAATGCGGCAGTTTAGG
>JAOXNN020000021.1:4301525-4335611 GCA_028571205.2 Hydropsyche betteni | reverse complement strand
TTGCGATCGGAATGACCACCAGTTTGACAGACGAGACGAGACCATTGGTCCTACATGGTTCAGACCTCAGTGGAACATTTGTACATATAAAAGCTAAAAAACAAATAAAATGAACTCAAAACTTTTTTGACGACGACGAAATCTTCAAGACTTCGTACCGGCGCTGTTTATTTTCAGTAAGCCGTCAAATTTTTGTGGGTGATATCTGGCTAGAGTTACTATCGTAAAATATTAAGATCTGCACGATTCATTAAAAAACTGCCGAGTACATGAAAACGGCTCTTTTATGTCACTTCTTCCTAGGGTTACCAACATTTTTTCAGCGAAATATAGTACTTTTCAAACTAACAATAAGCCATAAAAAATATGGGACACATCCAAAAAATTTAGTATTTTATGAAAAAGGCAAAAGATAAATATTCAGTAGACAAATTCATGAGGGGGGATAAAATTTTCCTGCGTTACTATTTTTATAGCAATACATTCGTCATTAAGTTTTTTGAAATACTTTTCAAGCTATTTCAAACTAAGCCATAAAAACATAGGACACACACAAAAATATAGTACTTTATGGAAAAAGCAAAAGTTAAATATTCAGAAGACAAATTCATGGGGGGAGGGGGTAGGGATTGAATTTTCCTGCATTACTTTTTTTTTAGCAGTACGTTAGTTATTGGATTTTTTGAAATATAGTACTTTTCAAACTAAGCCATAAAAAATATAGGACACTTCCAAAAAAAAAATACAATGAACGTATTACTGAAAAAAAGCAACGCAGGAAAATTCAATCTCTACCCTCTCCTCCATGAATTTTTTTCTGAATATTTATTTTTTGCCTTTTTCATATAATACTATTATATATTTTTATAGATTAATTTGAAAAGCAAATAAAATTTTCGCCAAATAAAAAAACGTTGACAACCCTATTTTGCGCATCACTCTTTAGCGATGCGAATGTCTTTACATTATTGGATTTTTGGAGATTGCGTGTCAAGGGGGGGGAGGGGGGTAACGAAAATTTGCCACTACCTATATATTAGCTTTTGGTGTACCGCAGAATTCTAAGAAGAATGTTGGTGTGCCTTGAGTGAGAAAAGGTTATAAAGGACGCAGACCAAAAATATAAGACAATACTATCCCCTATATATAATAGCGGATTTCTGTCTGTTCGTTCGTGTCGATGACGCTCGCGACTTTTTTTTTCTTTTTTGATGATGATGATGATGATGATGATGATGATGATGATAATGATGATGATGATGATGATGATGATGATGATGATGATGATGATGATGATGATGATGATGATGATGATGATGATGATGAACAAATTAACTGGTTTTAATAATTAAATGTTCGAATCGAGTACGGAAATTGGGTAGCCTCTATCTCTGGCTTCGTCTATATGTCACAAAAAAATAACAAATGAACTATATTGATTTTATTAATTAAATATTAAATATTCAAATCGGGTTTTCACATTTGATCGTTTTCCGTTTCTTAACAAAACCACAGCCGATGTTATTAACATCGGGTCTATATACTAGTAAAATATAAGACGGTTGGCAACCCTACTCCCCTACTAAAAATTTTCATATATTTTTTTTTTTTATTCAATTCATAAAATATAAACTTCTACACCAGAACAACCCCATTAAAAAAAGACCCACATAAAAGCGGCACCTATGCGAAAAAAAAAAAAATCGAAAACGTCAAAACGAAACACCCGCCCCACACACCGCTAGATGTCGCACGCGACGTTCGTCCGGCGCGCTCGCGAACGTCCCGCCCGTTCGCGATCGCGCCAGTGCGCGTCCGGCTGCGCCCGGTGGCGCATGTCGGACAGGATGCGCGCGCTGTCGGGCGGCGCGCCCGGCCCGCGGCCCGTGCCCATGCGACTGTTCGCCGCGTGGGAAGTCGACCGCACGCCCGCCAACTGCGACCCCAGGTAGGCGCTGCGCCCCTTCAAACCCACCCTACCCTCCCCCCTCACCCCCCCGAACCGCCCGGCTTCCTTTGTCCCAGGAGCCGCCTCCTGCGGACGAACGCATCGATCGCCCCCTTTCGCGTGCGCCCCCTTTCCGGCTTTGACGTTTGTCAACTGTCATCGCGCGCGTGTTCAAACACAATTGCTCAAACACGCCGAATCGAGGGTTCGCCGCGCGAGTTGTTTACGTTCCGTCGAGCGCGAACCGAAAACGAATCGGATTTCGAATTTTGTCCGCGGACGCCGCGTCCGAAACGGTCGTGCAATGGCCGCTCGTCCCTCGCGAAATCGAAAGTTCGGGCCCGAGGTTCGTGTCGTCGGTTTTCGTGGTTTATTTACGAAGGGGCGAGCCGACGTTTTCGGTTGTCAAAGCGCGGGCGTAGGCCGGACCGCGCGGCGAAATTTGCGCCATTTTCGCGGTCGTGTTTTGGAAATGCCGCCGGATAAATCTGTTATCGTGGCCGATTACTTTTCGCAGCAGATTAGGTATCTACGATTTTTGACGTTTGTGTCAGTTTCGAGTGTGTAGCGTGAAACAATCGACGTTATCTCCCGCGGGATTATGCCAATATGATAAACTTTAATAATACGAGCATTGTCTTTCCCTGTGAGAGGTGTGACAAAAACCCCATGTTTTTCAACCAAATTTAACCCATTATTCGATGTTTATACGTACAATCTCGATTTAGATACAAATTCAGTAATCCTCCTATAACGAACCCCCCTATAACGTCTGCGGCGTCCCCCCTTAACATTATTTTTTTCAAATCCATTTCAATTTAAAAAAAATTCAAATGTATTTAAAAAAAAAACAATTAACTCGTATAAATATAAAAAAAAAAAACGAAAAACGAAAATGTTTCATTTATTGATTTTCTAAATTCCCCCCTATAACGTCGAACCTATCTTGACGCTATAAAGGGGATTACTGTATACACATCCGTTATTTAAAATAATGCATCAATATATAAACAAATTTTGATGTTTTTTGTACCCTCCTCATCAAAAGCTAATCATATTTTTATGCTCCGTACAAAAAATGATCAAATGCACAATTTTTTTACATACCGAAATGACAATACGGGAAACCTACGATCGAAAAAAACAACGCATTCTACTCATAAATTTCTCTCGTTACACTTTTTAATTGGTGCTCTCGTATCGGATAATTTTCGAACGTGCGCGAGCTTCGAGCGGACAGGCTATGGCCGTAGAGATAGCGTCTGTTGAACCGAACCGGTTTATTATCCGGTGAGTCACACGTACACTGCTCTACCCCAATCTAGTCTGCTCGATAATTATGTCGCAATGTGAAAAGGGCCCGATCTGTACTCCGTGTGTGAAAGAAGTGGGATGCGAGCGCGGCTATGGCCGGATTTGCAACGGTCGCAGAGTTGCGGTTGTGGCCGAATCGATTCGGTCTTGGTTGATGTGCGACGGTGAGTCAAAATTGTCGGGGCAAAATCGGTTTTGGTTGAAAAATTGAATTCGCTCCAATGTCCATCTGTTGAAAGTATCGTGCGTCGCTCGATTGATTGATTTAATTTAAGCGATTGATCGGTTCGATTTTTTGATTATGTAGAAAGATGGGTCTGATAACGAAACTTGAATAAATATTGAAATTAGTCTACTTTTGATGCGTTCGGTAGATGGTAATTGCGTGTGTTTGATGTGAGTTTTCAGCGTTCGACTTCCCGAGAGTTACTTTCTCTTGTATAAAAAGGTCAATGCTTTTTAGTTTTGTCGAATGCATCGGTTCTTACCGGTCACCAAAGTTAAGCGGTACTTTACGCGATCACTATATAGAATCGATCTGTTTGAAATTATCAACAATTCAAGAATCACATGTCTAAACTAAAGCAAAAATATTCAAAATAAAGTTATAATACCTATCAGAACGTTCTTGTCGTATAATAAATATATACTTTATATATAATGTGATCTTTACATAAGAAAATCTTGACATTGACGAAACATTGATTCTCGATACGATCGAATCGAACGAACATTTTACAATCAAACGCAATATTGTATAACATTTCGAAGCGGAAATGCATAAAAACCTTGACAGCCATGAATCACCTCATTCTTTTCACACTACCAAAAGGAAAATTCTCAAACTTCCTCTGATAATTCAAACTCCTTTCTTATATAATGAACAGATGATTATTGCGCAAAATTCTTAAATTTAAAAATCTCACACAATCGGACACAACATAATATTGCATTTCTTGCTGGCAACGCGTACGAACCTTGACAGTGAACGACCGGTCACGCGTACTGTTCGAAACTAACGCAACGTTACAGTTAACGAATTATTTCACAGCAATTAATCGATTTTTTTTGCGCTCAAATCAATCTGCATATAATTCCGGATCCAGTTTCGTCTCGGTGCTTCCCACGGCGGAGGGATAGTTGGGGCATTGATGATGCACCGCGATACTCCCACGCTGACGAGTTGTACGGTCAAGGTTTATGTGATGATGATGATGATGATGATGGCGCAGTGGCTTCCGGGAAAATGTGACTAATCTCGTGCGGGGGATGCTCTCTTTGTTGGTGATAGTACTTTTTTTTTTAATGACCGTGTTCATTGGTTTGTTAGGAGCAATGAGTCAATTTGGTGTGTGTTTTATTTTGGATTGGGCTTCGGGTGATTCAGAAATGTTTGTGTGCGAGTATAGTAATTGAATCAGCACGAAGCCGATTCGTTGGAAAAGCAAATGGACTTTATGAAAAAATTGAATAAAATTAAAAATAATGGAAAATTAACATCTCTGTCATACGAATAATTGACAAGCCAAGAACGTTTTTTGCGCACCCGATCACATCAAAGAATATCTCGGAATATACGGAAGGGGAAGTCTGAATTGATCTCAGAAAGAAGCAATATTCGAAGGAAAAATCCTGGATATCGGAGGTGGGTAAGGCGGAAAAATCCTTGGAAAATGGAAGAAAACCCCAACAAGAACACAATGAAATCTCAAACCCGCCATCTCTCGAGCACATAGAAAAAGGATGGACCAAACCTTTTGCTGCCGAAAAACTTACTACCATCAGTTGACCACGAAGAACTCCATGATTCTCGATGTCTGCACAGCTGACCGGAAATTCGTTGTCCGAGCTCGTTGTCCACGAAACCTCTGACTGTAAAACTTTGTAAAGTTACACTTTACAGCGTAAAATGTAACTGTTTTCCTCAATTTGTTCCTGTTGCGTGTCCACTGGCCCACCGTTGGGCGTCAATTTGTGACTGTCGTCACTCAGCCTGGTGTTGATGTGCTGACTGCGACCCCTTGTTAGGTCATAGCTTTGGTGAAATCAAGAAAAGCAGATGTCTCAGGGGTTTCCTTTAAGAAACCAAAGGTTCTCGAGCTGATGACATATCGTTTATTTTGCAGAAAGTTACAGAGGCAATGATGCAGAATTTATAATAATAATTATAATTATAGATAAAGTGTTTATAAAACGCGACGAAAGCCTGGCGGAGCGGTCTTTTGAAAAGAGGTGGCCTACTAGGCGCAGAACCTTCTCCGAAAGCTGGTGACCGAGGTCCTCCGGAGAGAGCAGGCCTACCGGGCGCAGAACTCTCCAGATAACTGGTGTCGATGTTCGGGAAATGTTCCGCTTATATAATCGATTTGGCTTCCCCCTTTCTTGTGGGACTTTACACGGGTCGTTAATGGGTCTTTGTCTGGGATAGAGTTCGTCGTCATCTTAATGGGCAGCCTTTATGGCGGTTGATGAACTTAAATCAATTCCCTTTTTTTGACTTAAATTTTCTAGAACGTTCTACGCCGCGAACATAGGAGATTTCGTCGGGGTCGGTGTACGGTTTCAAGTGCTCCTAGGTGCGAATTGACGACGTTTCGCGTCCTCCACTGCATCTATGCGAGCGGGCGACGTTTAACGGCCCTTATGAAAACAATCGTTCAGCGCTTACTGAACTTTTCGTTCGGTTATTTATATGGTTCATCGGTGCTTAAACGGTTTTTAATTTATGAAAATAATCTACGTAACAAAAGACAAAAAAATGTTTGCATGGTGGAGATTTTCGACGCGTCGGGCGATTTAACCCCCCCCCTTCCCCCCAAAAGCGCGTATGGTCCGATCTTCGAGCTGAGGGAAACCCCTTGAGAATTAATGACCTATACTCCGAACGGATTTTTGAATCCAAGTGGGATATTATGAATATTCAAAAAAGATAAATACCAATCATGTCGACACCCCCTTATTGAGGATCTGGGCCCTTAGTCGAGCTGATGAACGATTGTTTAAACTTCATATGCTTTTAGTCGTGTGAAAAAAACCCTCGTTGCCCGATATATCGATGGGAGTCAAGTGATTCCCACAATTAAGAAAAATATTTTTGTCGCTTGTAAATCGTATACGATGAGATACCCAACCACTTTAGTGAGATGCGATTAGACCCAGAAATCGAGCGTATGTTAAACAAGAAAAATATTCGTCACTCATTCGTGAACCGAACAAAAAATCATATAATTTGTTTGATTTGATAAAACTAATTCGCCCATTCCAGAATGGTCACCCCATCCAAGCGCCCCCAAAAAAGCGAAATTCAAAAAACTATTGCACCTTTAGGGTCTCAAGGAAATGCAAAAAGGGAAAATTGGAAAATGGTGATCCGCTCAAACAGTAATGTTGGGTGGATTGTTGACATTTTCTTTTGAAATATAATACTCATAAAACTTTTAATTCGTGGTCTAGAATTTTTTTGTGAGTGCGCACAGTTTCAATTATTTTGATGAATGGGGAAAAGCTTCATTGGAGACAAAGGTTGTATTAAGGCAGGGGGTAAGGGAAATAAATTAACAACAAATCTATTATAATAAATAAATAATGCGAAGTTTAGGAATCGATATATTTTTATTATGGTGTTTCGGACATTTATATTAACTATTGTCATGTAACATTTAAATAATTCAAACAAAAATTATATATTATTTAGAAAATTATTTCAAAAAAGTGTTTGAGATTGGAAAAATTGACTGTCATTATTGACATTAGAGGATTTTTCTCATTTAACTTTTTTAATTGCGGTACCTGTTTTTCCTTGATTATTACTACCAGCATTGTTGCTGGGGATATTTTTACCGCTGCCGGTATTACCGGTGCTGTTCTTAGCGCCGCCGCTATTACCGCTGCCGCTATTACCGCTATTACCAACGTCACCATTATTTCCTCCATTATTACCAGTATTTCCACCACTGCTGTTGCCATTATTTCCTCCAGTGTTATTATTATTATCTCCACCGGTGTTTCCGTTATTACCAGTATTTCCGTTGTTTCCTCCGGTGTTATTGCCGTTACCTCCACTATTGTTTCCTCCACCATTATTTCCTCCACCATTATTTCCTCCACCATTATTTCCTCCTGCGGTGTTTCCGTTATTTCCATTATTGCCGGTGTTTCCGTTATTTCCATTATTGCCGGTGTTTCCGTTGTTTCCATTATTTCCGTTATTACCAGTGTTACCGTTGTTACCAGTATTTCCTCCAGTATTATTACCATTGTCTCCGCCGGTGTTTCCGTTGTTTCCATTATTACCGGTATTTCCGTTGTTTCCTCCGGTTTTATTGCTGTTTCCTCCACTATTGTTTCCTCCACCATTATTTCCTCCTGCGCTGTTTCCGTTATTTCCGTTATTGCCGGTGTTTCCGTTATTACCAGTATTTCCGTTATTACCGGTGTTTCCATTATTTCCATTATTACCAGTGTTTCCGGTATTGCCAGTGTTTCCGTTGTTTCCATTATTTCCGTTGTTTCCATTATCTCCGTTGTTTCCATTATTTCCGTTGTTTCCATTATTTCCGTTGTTTCCATTATTTCCGTTATTACCAGTGTTTCCGTTATTACCAGTGTTTCCGTTATTACCGGTGTTTCCATTGTTTCCTCCGGTGTTATTTCCGTTACCACCGCCATTGTTTCCTCCACCGTTATTTCCTCCTCCATTGTTTCCGTTATTTCCTCCACCATTATTTCCTCCTGCGTTGTTTCCATTATTTCCGTTATTACCAGTGTTTCCTGTATTACCGGTGTTTCCGTTGTTTCCATTGTTTCCATTATTTCCGTTATTACCATTGTTACCGTTGTTACCGGTATTTCCACCAGTACTATTACCATTGTCTCCGCCAGTGTTTCCGTTGTTTCCATTATTTCCGTTATTACCAGTGTTTCCGTTATTACCGGTATTTCCGTTGTTTCCTCCGGTGTTATTACTGTTTCCTCCACCATTATTTCCTCCTGCGTTGTTTCCGTTATTTCCATTATTACCGGTGTTTCCGTTGTTTCCATTATTTCCGTTATTACCAGTGTTACCATTGTTACCGGCATTTCCTCCAGTATTATTACCATTGTCTCCGCCGGTAGTTCCGTTGTTTCCGTTATTACCAGTATTTCCGTTATTTCCGGTGTTTCCATTATTTCCGTTATTACCAGTGTTTCCGTTATTACCGGTGTTTCCGTTATTTCCATTATTTCCAGTATTTCCATTATTTCCAGTATTTCCGTTGTTACCGGTGTTTCCTCCAGTATTATTGTTATTGTCTCCGCCATTGTTTCCTCCACCATTATTCCCTCCATTGTTTCCGTTATTTCCATTATTACCGTTGTTTCCATTACTTCCGTTGTTACCGTTGTTTCCTCCGGTGTTATTGCCGTTACCCCCACCATTATTTCCGTTATTTCCATTATTTCCGTTATTTCCATTATTATTGGTGTTGCCATTGTTGCCGGTATTTCCTCCAGAATTATTGCCATTATCTCCGCCGGTGGTTCCGTTTCCATTATTTCCGTTGTTACCGGTGTTTCCGTTGTTTCCCCCAGTGTTATTGCCGTTATCTCCGCCATTGTTTCCTCCTCCATTGCTTCCGTTATTTCCATTATTACCATTGTTACCGGTGTTTCCGTTATTTCCGTTATTACCAGTGTTTCCATTATTTCCGTTATTACTGGTGTTTCCGTTGTTTCCTCCGGTATTATTGCCGTTATCTCCGCCATTGTTTCCGTTATTTCCATTATTACCGTTGTTTCCATTATTACCGTTGTTTCCATTGTTACCGTTGTTTCCATTGTTACCGTTGTTACCATTGTTACCGTTGTTACCATTGTTACCATTGTTACCGGTGTTTCCGTTATTCCCGTTATTTCCTCCAGCATTATTACCATTGTTTCCGCCGGTGGTTCCGTTGTTTCCATTATTTCCGTTGTTTCCATAATTTCCATTATTGTCGTTGTTTCCATTATTTCCATTGTTACCGGTGTTTCCATTGTTCCCGTTATTTCCTCCAGTATTATTGCTATTATTGCCGTTATTTCCTCCAGTATTATTCCCGTTGTTTCCATTGTTACCGTTGTTGCCATTGTTACCGTTGTTTCCATTATTTCCTCCAGCATTATTGCCATTGTTTCCGCCGGTGGTTCCGTTGTTTCCATTATTACCGTTGTTTCCGTGATTACCATTATTTCCGTTATTACCGGTGTTTCCGTTGTTTCCTCCGGTGTTATTGCCGTTACCTCCGCCATTATTTTCGTTATTTCCTCCTCCACTATTTCCATTGTTTCCATTATTTCCTCCTCTGTTATTACCGTTATTACCATTTTTTCCTCCACCATTATTTCCGTTATTTCCTCCATTGTTTCCATTATTACTGGTGGTTCCGTTGTTTCCGTGATTACTATTATTTCCGTTATTACTGGTGTTTTCGTTATTTCCTCCGTTATTTCCATTATTTCCTCCTCCGTTATTTCCATTATTTCCTCCTCCGTTATTTCCATTATTTCCTCCCCCGTTATTTCCATTATTTCCTCCCCCGTTATTTCCATTATTTCCTCCTCCGTTATTGCCGTTATTACTGTTATTTCCTCCACCATTATTTCCGTTATTTCCTCCTCCATTGTTTTCGTTGTTTCCATTGTTGCCGGTGTTTCCATGGTTCCCGTTATTTCCACCAGTATTATTGCCATTGTTTCCGCTGGTGGTTCCGTTGTTTCCATTGTTACCGTTGTTTCCATTGTTTCCATTATTTCCGTTATTTCCATTGTTACCGCTGTTTCCATTGTTGCCATTATTTCCGTTGTTTCCATTGTTACCGTTGTTTTCATTATTACCGTTGTTTCCATTATTTCCATTATTTTTTCCACCATTGTTTCCTTTGTTTCCATTATTACCGGTGTTTCCGTTATTTCCTTCGGTGTTATTGCCGTTTCCTCCGCCATTGTTTCCTCCTCCGCTATTTCCATTATTTCCTCCTCCATTATTGCCGTTATTACTGTTGTTTCCTCCACAGTTATTTCCATTATTACTGTTATTTCTTCCGCCACCATTGCTTCCACCACAGTTGTTTCCTCCACTATTGTTACCATCCCCGCTATTATGATTTTTTGCAGTGTATTTCTCTGTTTTGCATATTTTTTTCAAAACCAATTTTTGGCAATTTTTCGGAGGAAAACTTTTTTTCTTGCAATTTCCGTAGAATATTTCATGAGTTCCTCTGAATTTTTTATTCGGTTTGTCTTTATCTATAAATTAAATTAAAATTTAAACAGTCGTATATTTTGTATTAGCATTTGAAATTATTCAATTGAATTCGTATTTTAAACTTACGGACGCATACGTACAAATTGTCACTGTCATTTAAAATTTGTAAATAATTCACTGGACTTTTGAAATTCGCACTCAATAAAACACCTCGATTTTTCTCATCACTTCCCGTTGATTGATTTTGTTTTTTTTTCGCACAACTACAATTTATTTTGCAGATTTTTTTCAAATTCAATTTTTGACAATTTTTCGGAGGAAAATTTTTCTTGCTGGTTTTTCCGTAAAATATTTCATTGGTTCCTCTGCATTTCTCAGGCTTATCTATATCTGTAAATTGTAATAATTTGATTTTTTAGTGTTTCTCTTTACACAAATTTGGTGTTTATTTTTTATATATTATAGACATGTATATTATATTTTAAATTTACGGGCACATGCGTACAAATTTTCACTGTCATACAAAACTTGTAAATAATTCACTGATTTTTTTAAATTTATGCTCATTAAAACATCTGGTTCTTCTTCTTCTTCGCTTCCACTTTCCGACGATTCATATTTTTTTTTCTTGACACAGCCACATTCTTTCGATTCCTTATTTCTGGCAATAGCTCTACTTTCGCATTGAGTAGTTAACGCTAATAAGTAAAATTCAATATACTATTATTTATATCTGTAATATTAATAATATATATAACATATAATTTTACTACATACCTAAAACGAAAAATATCACAAGTGTCACAATACGTTTCCAGCTGCACCCTGGGTCTACCATCTTGATTGTGAGCAATGGTATGATGTCGCACCTGCATTTTATATCAAACGAAATGTTTTCTTATGATTATCTTGTGTCAATCGACTCAATACACTTAATACGCTTTTGAAGATCGTTTGTTCGCATTTTTAATTTTGTATAAATTAAATAAGCTAGCCATCTGTGCAATGTTTGTGGTTTTAATCAAAAAAATTCTTTGGACACCTAGGTCAATAGGCTAATAGAACTTGTCTAAATTTTTCGATGATCTATGTCCTCGAATAGAATTCTTAATCGATTCCGTATAATAAAATTTATATATCGAGCGAAAATATCGTCGAATATATTTTTTCGTAAGTTTCCTCAGATTTTCAATATGAGACGTTCTGGATTGTAATATTCGAGAGTCGGCGTTGCGATATTGAAACACATTTTTTTTTCGCTCGACTTTTCCAGCCTGCGAAAAAACGTGTCCCTTTTTAACATTATTCACGTCGTAAATCACACGGACTTATTATTTACGGCTTGATTCCTCCCGCAGCCTCCCTTGGCTCGTTTTGTCCTTTTTTCCTGCAAGAGTTATGTATACGTGCCAACACTTTTGTACACACCTCGAACAAACCACCCACATCCCTTACATAGGTGTATAAATTTCGCCGTCTCATTTGCTGGGAAATTTTTCGCACAAACGAGATCGCCACTTTTTTTTCAGAACGGAAAAATCGCCGTATTTATTTCTCCAATAAATCTATAACACTTGGGTAATATTTTCTGAAAGTATTGCATTTTTGTTGCGGGTTAGTTTGTTGAATGATCGAGAACCGTCGACCATTTTCAGTTCGGTGTGAATGCGCTTTTTTCGATCTTATCGCAAAGAGTATTGATTTTTTATTCTGTGACGTTTCTTCCGACCCCCATTCAAGACCTCGCCGTTTCGTGATTTTCGTTTTTTTTTCCGTCGTATATTTTTATTATACGTAGTATGTTTGACCCTTACGTGCGTATTTTTGTGTGGATTCATTGTTAATCGCGTCGTATTTTTAGTCGCGATGCGGTTAATTTTATATATAGTTATTTTCGCTCTTGCATTTTTGTATTTCTGAAACTGATAAATTACGAACGTATAATGTCGGTTCGAATTCAACATTTATATGCAAAATGCCCGTTACCATAATTAAATTTATTCCAATTTTATTTGCCAAAAAAATTTTTGCGTGCTCAATTTAATTGAGGTCGTGCGTGCGTCTTGCGTTGTCATTTGATTCAACAAATGTGCATGAAAAGAAAAATGATTATCAAATATTATATCAGATACGGCAATAATTTTCATCTTGTTCAGACGTCATTGCTTTTTTTTCATCAAATATTTAACGATTGAGCACCAACTCCATATTAGCATTTATTTACTGAGCATTTATCATATTTCTAAATTTAATTTAATATAGCAAATAAATTATTATAAGAAGATTATGTACGTGCTTCCGGTTTTATTACAAGACTATTTACTGTTGCGTTGTCAAAGTTTTGCGCAGTTATTGTTCTGCAATCGTTCTTCTTTGTTTCGCCGGGATATCCGTGCCTAGCACAGAC
Organism: Hydropsyche betteni; assembly: GCA_028571205.2. NCBI lineage: Eukaryota > Metazoa > Arthropoda > Insecta > Trichoptera > Hydropsychidae > Hydropsyche > Hydropsyche betteni. Next base: position 4,322,717 of record JAOXNN020000021.1, on the reverse strand, counting down.
GTGTTTGGATCCGTTCCTTTTTTTTTTCAAGCTTTTTATTTATAATATACACAGTGCATATTTGCAACATGGCTGTCGCGGTAATGATTATAGTAGAAATCGCACAAAAGGCGCTGTAACAACGCAAGTCACTCGTTAACCCAAAAAAGGTTGTGCATTGTAAAAGCTCGACGGCCGTGAACATTGCGACAGTCGGAAAAAAATGATCAAATTTTCCGATCGTACTTCAATAGTGTTAAATCTTGCATCATTTGCATGTTAACGAGTTTTTGCGCTCGTCGATGTTTACACGGGAATAGCTGTTCGCCGAGGCGATCTCAAATATTTGCACTCATACATTTTTCCAAACGTAAAATGATACACAGTATAATAGAATTTTTACTCAGTGAGTGGTATCATTAAAGAGTCGTCAGTGAGTCGTCGGCGTACAAAGAGTCGACTCTTATACGCCAACGACTCACTCACAAGTTGCGGAGATTTCTCTTGTTAAGTGTACAAATCTAATTATACTAAGGAATCTATTGAAAAACATAATATATGGTTTTGAACTTTTAAAAAATTGATAGTACAATTAAATATCTATATACATATAAAAATGGAGGTTTGTTTGTACATAGTCGTTTCATTCCAACACCGTTCGACCGATCGCCATGAAAATTGACATGTATATCTATTTTTTGTCGAGAAGGTTTTTTGTATCATTAAAATAGGGTGATATTTCGTGATTGTCAGTTAAAGGATTAAATCCGATTCGCGATCATGGCAGACAATAGTTACCGTTGGATCCGTCATACGCTAATTACAATTACATTATCAATATGTATCGGTTCTGTGGAATTCCGCGGGTGAATTTTAGCCTAACAGGCCATTAGTTTAATTAATCGGGACCTTCGGTCTGGGGAGTCCTTTGTCTGGCTTCGGCCATCGTCCCGGTTCCGAATCCCGACATTTTGCCGGAAAATAGGTCGACCGAGATGGCTACGTAGAAACGAAAGCCTTTGGCATGGAGCCGGTTCGCGCATCGATTATTTTTCATCAAAGGCGTTTCTTTTGGGAGTTTCGTTTTTCTTTTTGCCGTTTCGCGGTTTTCTGTTTCGGATTCTGCGTCTGCGGAACTATCGTTCGGTTTTCTTGAGTTAATCGGACTGTGAAGGTTTGTGGTGGGTTGTTTGTTTCGAACTTTTGTTGTTTCATTTTTTTCTAAGTAACTAATAAAAATATGTAAAAAAGTTGGAATTTTCTATTCGCTAGAAGTAAAATTTCATGTTATATGAATTATATTTAATTTGTTAAATAAGTTTCAAATAAAATAGATTAAAAATTGTAATACATATATTTATAGGGTATGACAGTCTATATATAAAAATTAAAAAAAAATCGTTAATTAAGTAGTGGCAAAATGCTAATGCATATATTTTTCTTATAATTCAAAAAATATAATATTATTCGAAGCGAGAAAATTATTTTTCTGAAAGTTTGTTTATCATTAATTAATTAGTCACACAGTACTTATATTAATTACAGCAAAATGTAGTTTACTGTACTTCGGCTCGTTTTAAAAATTCTAAAATTACGTTGATTACACAAATAACTGAAGCGAAATTATAAAGAGCCAGGACAGATTCGGGTCACATTCACGGAAAATTGCTGCGTTTTTCACTCGTTTCTGGGAAAAGTCTTCCTGGATTTTCGGAGCTTGTCACCGCTTATTCGAAAGCTTCGCTCCGATTTCCTTTCTGTTGAACGAAAATAAAACGGCCGTTTGCTACGCGAATAAAAATAGAGAAATTCGTACGAATAGAAAATTGAACTGCACATTTAACGCTAGGTCGAGAGAGCACTTTCACTGATAAAACGACCGCCGTTTATGTTATTGTGTACGAAACATTATGCCCATATGCGAGCTGATTCTGTCGCAATTTCGTATAGTGAATTGCGTTTAAATTGTCCATTCGAATATAAGAAATTATGTCGTTAAAATTTCACCCATGGAATAGTGCGGATATATAAAAAAAATGTCGTTCGATGTATGAAATTTTAAAATGATAAAACTCAAAGAAATTTTATCAAACGGTACAAAGGTTATCGTATAAAAATAGATTATTATTTTTAATTAATTTTGTTTCAATTTGAAAGTTATCCATGTTGAACTAATCAAATGTATAAAAAACCTCCTGACTGCCCATAGAAAAAAATAATTAATTATTTTGGGAGTACGCAAAAAAAAATGAAAAACGCTGACCATCACTTTGCAGCCTACACGCGAAAATGTTTATTTCCATTTTTCGCAAATTAAATTGTAGCAAAGTCATATTACAGAGTGGCTGAGCGCTTTTACACACGCCGGCGTTTTAATACGAAAAAATGTCGCGTATTTTTAAAAGTGGACCGAAATAAGTTTCTAAGTAGACAAACTCGTACGCCGGCTCCATTCTTAAACGCCGAAAATAAAAAGGCCAGTTTCGATCCGATTCCCCCTGAACTGTCGACTTTGCGTTAAAAATAGCCGTATTGATTCAACAACTCGATTATATCGCCGTATCCTCGGCTGATGTCTCTCCATGTCCATTCCATGCTTGTTTGCTTATTGTCCATGAGACGATTGGACATGTGAAGCAGAAAAAATGGTATATGGACCCGAGACGTCGGTGTGCAGAAATTTTGAATGGATCGAAGTCCAAAGACGCAACAGTTGTAGATGAGTTTGACGTCATGGCTCTAGATGAGTTTGACGCCATGGCTCTAGATGAGTTTGACGCCATGGCTCTAGATGAGTTTGACGCCATGGCTGTAGAAGAGTTTGACGCCATGGCTGTAGATGAGTTCGTTGCCATGGTAAATGTCGAAATGATGAAATTAGTCGTATTGATTCAACAACTCGATTATATCGCCGAATCCTCGGCTGATGTCTCTCCATGTCCATTCCATGCTTGTTTGCTTATTGTCCATGAAACGATTGGACATGTGAAGCAGAAAAATGGTAGATGGACCCGAGACGTTGGTGTGCAGAAATTTTGTATGGATCGAAGTCCAAAGACGCAACAGTTGTAGATGAGTTTGACGCCATGGCTCTAGATGAGTTCGTTGCCATGGTGAATGTCGAAATGATGAAATTAGTTGTATTGATTCAACAACTCAATTATATCGCCGTATCCTCAGCTGATGTTTCCTCATGTTCATCCCATGCTCATTTATTTATTGTCCAAGAGACAATTAGAAATGTGAAGAAGAAAAAAATGGCAGACAGACCCGAGACGGCGGTGTACTGAAATTTTGAGTGGATTGAAGCCGAAAGACGCAAAGATTGTAGATGAGTTTGACGCCATGGCTGTAGATGAATTTGACGCCATGGCTGTAGATGAGTTCGTCGTCATGGTGAATGTCGAAATGGTGAAATTAGTCGCGTTATTTTTAGATGGGCGTGATCGGAGGAATTAGATGGTATCGCGTGTTGAATTGTCAGTGTGTAATGTTTATAATTGAAGTCGATTTGTACTGATCGATTTGCATTATTTTTTCAGCTGTACGCCTTGCTCGTTTTGAATATGTTATTAATTAATTGAATGGGTTTTAAATTTGAACAATATCTAATGCTAATGCATTGATTCGACCGTGTATTTGTTGACCGTTTTGTATTTCGGTTTTGTGGTTTTCAAAAGATTTTTTTTTTCATGAATCGTAAATATTTTTTAATAGAATGGTATTGTCTGCAGAATTGTGGTAAACAATCGGATTATTCAAATCGATTTGGATGCTAATTTTTTAAAAATTCCTTCGATTCAGAAAAAAACACTTTTCCAATTAATGTTTACAAAATGTACATCGGTTAGGCATTGTTCATTTTCAGTCGCGAAAAACCATATGCTTTCGCATAATATATTAAAACAAAGTTCGTAGATAGATTATTCGTTTTTCCATTGTGTTAAAACAATGCAAAGATTAAATTAAACGTTTTAATGATTATTGTTTATATAAATTACTATCGCTAAGATACCATCATGCAGTTTGAATGATTGTATTATGCCAATAATTTCATATATGGAAATATGATTTTATAGTAATACATACATAATGGTTATTTTACAAAAATAATTTAATGTTAAAAATGTCAAAATTTTAGCTTTAACAATCGTATTACTGAAGTTAAACGGCATATGGTTTAATCAATAAGAATGATTTTACAAAATTCATCTCTTTGATGGTTATTTTTTCCTTATTTCTCAAAACAAAGAAAAATCCTCAAATCGGAAATGACTGTTGCTAATTTCTGAAAAAACAATTTAAAAATATATACGTTAATCAAGTTGCACATCAATGCACCATTTCGAGCGATCGGAACTATCCCACAAATCGTTTACGCACAAAACAATCGTATATATTTACATTCGAGTTAATTTCGCGAAATTAACTCGTCCATTGTGTGTGACCTTTTCGAAAAACTGCTGAATTACGACGGGGCTGGTTTGCATCACGCCATTTCAGAGACCAGATAACGTCCGCTTCAAATGTCACGTCGCTGAAAAAAACAATTTCGATGCCGTTGAAAATTCGACAAAAAAGCATATATTGCACATAATGCCATATAATACCCGGCGTAACATTGACCCAGTCGGCGGTTCATTTTTTCGTTTCGGAGACGACTAAATTAACAAAAAAGCAAAAACGACACGCAGATGACAGTCTGTTTCATTTCGTTCGTTTTTCTCGAGTCGTCGGTTCGGTTTTTTAATCTTTTTTTGTAGTTTCACGTAAAATGAGGTTTTTCAGCCGCTCGACAGAGACGTACCGTTAATTTCGTTAACGGTATCGAAGGATGTGCCCATTTCGCAACTGTAATCAGTTTTCGATCCATGAAATATCCAATTATTGATCATAAATGAAAATTATATAGATAAACTAACCAATAGATATTATTTGATATAAAAATTTTTCAATATCAATTTTTTTTCTCAATAAACGATCTTTTGATAAGTTATTATATTCGAAAATGTATTTATGTCGTTTTATCGTCAAAGAAAAGGTTTTGAACTTCTGTCGTGAAGTATTTCTGTATGTACTCCTTTTTATTCATGTCTGAAATTCGGTCGTGTTGCTCGATCCGATCGCGTGTCTAATTTTCTTAGCTAGATCTCTGGCGATCGTTCGTTGTTAGCGTGTCAAAATGTGTCGTTTCTTTTTATTGACCGACATTGTTTATCTGGCTGAATCGATCTTAATGTTTGTGGATCGTTCCAAGTTTGGATAGGTCACTGAAGTGTATTAAGGAATGCGTGCTATGGAAGAAATGTGCCGCAGAGTATGATCGTATGAAAGTAATCCTGAAATCGGTGTTAAGATTTATGTGAACGATTGTTTATGCTGACACGTTTAGGATTATTTTCAGTTCATCGGATTTACTTTAGTGCGTATCGGTGGTGTCAAATATTTTGCTGTAATTTTTTTCGCTTTAAGAAAAATTTTATCTTGAAACTTTGAGATGGCGAAGCGTCGAATTTCTTCATTTTTATTTCATAGTTTTTTGCGAAACTTTAAGTTTCACAATTGACAATTTTCTCGATATTTTCCATCCGAATTGCCTCATCTCGAACACGGCAAAGTTGTCTAGTATCAAAATTTTCATTTTGCAACAGATTTAATTACATTTTTCGCTCGCTTGAGATTCACAACCGACATCTTACACAACATTGTAATAACACCAGAATTTCCTTGAAACGTCAACTTGTTTTTCTTCGCGACCGTCCACAGAAAAATATATTTTTTTCCGATACACACCACCGGAGAAAATACTGAATGGCTTCGACGCTTCGTCACGTACACCTATACGAATCATAAACGTGGAAACTTCTGTGTGAATAGAATGATTTTCCTACAAATTCCTGCGATTTTCTATGCCCACGTAATCCCCTATACATTTTTTCTTTACCGCATTTATTTCGAGGGCGTCAATTAGTCTAATATTAGGTTTATTTTCGTTTCACACTCTGAACGATATATAACTAGTCCGATTTCGTTTTTCGAACACAAATCGAACATTCTTTTTATACATTTCCGATTCGATTTTCTCCGTTACTGAATTGGAATCGAATCGCGACACTTTGGCGCCGCTTTTGCGCTGCAACTTTTTCGCAACTTTCTATTTATAATGCGGATGCGTTGTATGCACGTATCTCGGGTTCTCGACCCTATTGTGTCATGCGAGATTTCAACAACGCCTGGCAACCCTCGAGTGCTTCTCGATGGCGTCTCTTCGTGTTAATTGATGTTTATTTTTGTATGGGACGGACGACTCCCACGGGTGATGCTTGATTTCCCATCGACGGATCTATTGTCGGAGGGAGTGTGTGTTTTTTTGTTGGACTTCAAATGGGGATTTTTTAAATTAATTTGTCATTGTATCGATTTGTGTTTGTTGTATTGAACTAGGTCGGTCTGATAATGTTTGATGTAGATTTTTGATGTACACATATTTGTAATAGTCGAATGATGGATTTTCTTTTTTATATGTGGAAAATTTTTTAAGTGCCTTTTACGTTCCAGAGACTACTGCGTAAAAAAATCATATGGTGACTATATGTTACAGTTTGAATGTCCACTTCGTTTATGTATGAAAAAACTAGTCTGTTCATTCATCTTCTAAACACTCTAGTCCAATTGTTAGTGTGGTGCGACAATTTAAGTTGTTTGCACTCAGATAACACTCTTATTCTAAATATCAATAAAGTGAAAATTGGTATGTCGACCGATGATCAAGAAATAGGTAGTGTCTACTCGTCGTATCAGTTTGAACTTCGAGAGTTTATTTTGAACACGTTTTCACAACTCAAGCTAAAACGCTAACCCAACCTAACCCAAGTATGATACTTATGACGTCTGTTTTTAGTTTAGACGCAATTATATGTAGATTAAATTTGATAGCTAACATTTAAACTAATATCGATAGTTTGGGTATATCCAAACTAGTATGGTTATGAACAAACAAAAGTGAACACTTGAACTGTGCATGCATAAAAATTGGATTCAGGTTCCATCAGAATATTTGAGTGGAACTTTCATTCAAATACACTTTTTAAAAAATATGTAATGTGGCAAAATTTCTTTATGTGAAATTTTCATTCAATAATTATAGTTTTTTACTTGCTTACTCTGGATCTTGGCATTGTGGCATAATGCATTTTTTTTTTTTAATTTTTAAACCGTGTTGAAGTGAAAAAATAGTCTGAAATAATAATCGGTTATTTTCTTTAATATGTTAACAGTTATCCTAATTTAAAATATATTATTTTAAATTTATCGAATGGTTCTCTCTAATACTTTCATATAATAATATAATAAAATAATAAGAATAAATGATCGCTACTCAAAAAAAAAAATTATCTTGCCATGTCGTTTATTTATCGACGTTTTTAAAATTCAACAAGATAGACGTTTGTTTTGTAAACGAGTCTCATCGAAATACATAATAAATTTAAATCATTTTAGTATGTATAATTGTGAAATTTCGCTTCGACAAGGTTGATATTACAACCAATATGGAGTCTCAGACGAAACGTCGAATAATTCTGATTTTTTAAGTCAGATTGAATTCTCTCGCTTGTTTACGCATAAAAAACATAACGGGTAAACAATTAAAACTAATGATCATAATTTAACGTTTGGATACAAACCGTTGTATATATTATCGGATATATTTATTATGAAACAGCGACATCACTTTCAATGCCAAATTGGCACACTTTTTAGTCCGATTGTTGTTGTTTTCGCGGCCTTCGAGGCGCCGATCTTGTCCTTTGATCTTGACCACTCTCGGTTTGAATTTCCGAAACGTTTTCACGGAAAAAGAGGAGAAGGTCGGATGGGTGCGTTTCGAAAGCGCGTAGTAAAAATTTTACGTGTCGCATAAATCACGAAAAGTGTGTACGATATTGATAAAGTTTTAATTTTCGGGCCGCTTTTGTGGGACACCGTGAAATATGGGCGTCGGAAAGTTATAGTTTATAGTTGGAGGAAAAATTTTGTTCGCGCAGGATTTTCCGCATTTTGGTATTATTCGAGTTTTGTTATGTATGTTTTCGCTGCTATAATTAGAACTGTTTGTTAATCGCTGTTGATAATGCGATTAGTAATCATTTTGCGGTTATTATTTGAATAAAACAATTAAGATTGACAAAAGACAATGTGAATATTGTTATCAAAGAAAAAATCACCAGTAATGACTTTAATAATGAAATATATTAAATAATTAATGAATGTATAATACGCTTGCAAACAAATATTACATAATTCTTAATTGCATACGAATAATTTGTGAACGACGTAATTATCATTCATCACGCTTTCTTCATCATCCCAGTATTTTATTTCGTATTGAATAATTCAAAATGATGTTGAATAAACTGGTTTTTATAAAATTGAAACTAACATAAACCAAACGTCAAATTCAGCGTGTTAAAAACATGGGAGCTCTCTCTCTGTTTATTACCGAGCGCATTTGATTCTTCGACAAATGTCTCGACTTTTAAAAATGTGCATACGAAATAAACTAGAATATGGGTCACGAGCACGACATAAATGAATTTAAGTCACACACAAACAAGATAAAATATATATGTAATTCTATCCGAAAAGATATTCCACTATCGATATTTTCGCATTGCGAAACGAACTCGCTGACGACAAAACATATTAAAATTCAAATATTTGAGAGATACATTAACAGACGATTTAAACAGTTGTTGCATTACTACGATTATTCCATATTACTATAGTGTATTTTCACCTTTAATTCGTCAAGTCGGTTGATACATTAACCGAAATGTCAATATACGTATCGGAAAATTGTCAAATAGAAAAATTTTTATATTCGCAACCTTCAAATGCATTTCGATAAATAATAATGTGTATTTTTTACGTTTGTTGACCAATATTGACATTTTGCATTGTAGCGATTTATTACGTTATCTTTGCGATAAAAATGTTCGTCATTTCTACCGAACATGTGTGAAAACAATCAAATTTTACTACTCATTTCTCTGTAATGATTTAATTCATAGTTTATAACATACTAGCTGAACCCGACAGACGTTGTCCTGTCAGTCTGTATTATAACAGCTTGATACGATTCTATGAATTGCGTAACCAAGGCAACTAAATTCAACAAACGACAGATCTTTGACTCTTCGTATTCATTTTTTTGATTTTAAAGATACAAAAGCTTTCTCGACAAAAAAATACATATACATGCCAATTTTCATAGTGATACAAACATCCATTTTTATATACATATATAGATATCGAGTCTATAGCATTAAAACAAACCGATAAATTTTATTTTCGTTCACATTTGGCTACCGCCGGCCATACACTTCACGAAACTGTTACGCATTGGCTGCGTCGAAAAAATTTGCGGCAACTTCATACAACGGCCAAATTCCAACTTCGATTTCGACGGGCAAGGTCGAGGTCGATCGTCGTGGAAGTTCACCCGTCTCTTGGGTGGCCTCCTCGATTAATCGGTGGCTGTGTCAAAAGAGGTGAAGGCGGAATGGCGGTTCCGCATGAACGTCTCGTTTCGGGTTTATCGGTCCTATGGTGCTGATGGGTTTGTGGTCGAATTGGGAGCGGATGGACGGTTTTATGTGTTTTCGTTTATGTCGGTCGTAATCAAGGGTTTGGCGGAGGTTATGAATGTTCGGAGCTCGAGAATGCGGGGTTATGATTATTGTCGGTGTTTGGTACGTTGGAATGTTCCGATATGGTTGAATTTTGAAAAAAAAAATGTTAATGAACCTTTGAACGAATGGTGTTCTTCGTTTCGTATTGAATATGGTTTTGTTATAAGACTAGTTCTATAAAACCGAATAACTTGAAAATTTTATTGTAAAATGAGAAATGTTTGTTTGATCTAGATTCGGTTGTTCGTATTGTTCTTTGCGATGAAGTAATGATTACGTACTTGTTAAAAAATAAACAGTCCGTTTCTATTTTGGACAGATATTAGAAATTTTGAAGATTTTATTGTCTGTTAGCCGATAGTTCTCGATACTCTAAACAGCTTTCTCGTGTCGGTATTTTGAGTGTACTCAAAATAGTCCAAATTAGTTTTGAGTATATTTGTTGAAAGTTTTTTCAGGCTACATTAAACAACAAATGTTTTTCGATAACGTATTGATTTCATTTTATGTTTTTATTTGAAATCGTACTCAATTGAGTTTCGATTTGAAAGCAGCGTAATCAAAACAATTTAATTCAAAATAAATATCACAATAAACAATATTTGATATTCAAAATATAAAAAATGAAATAAATATCATATTCGCAACAGCGAATTTTGTTCTTTTTCAAAAAAAACAAAAACATTTCGACACTTCAAACTGTACCATTTTCCAAAGACTCGACTAATCCGAGATCACAACACCGGATTTTCCCCATACAAAAAAAAACCCCATCCAACGCAAATTAGCCAACACTGAACATTTTTAACAGTTAAACACCGACCGGCACTCGTTCTGTTTGCCTTCGCGGTAATCGCTGTTGACACAACCTCTAACCGTTTGCACCGCACACCATACACGATGGGGTACGCACACTTGACCCCGTCAAACCACCGTTTCCCATTCGTTATCTGGCGAAGCACACACACACATCGTATATCAAGTGCGCCATTATCGCACGGTAACGAGAAGGACGATCCGGCCGGTTTATCGCTCGTGCGTCAAAGTCTGCTCGGTGTCGCGTCTAATTGTCGTTTCGCCTAATGTCCCGTCCGGACGGTGGTCCGTGTCTCGTTTCTTCGCGGACGTTCGTCGTTTATGGGGAAAGCGATTTTCGCCTCGTTTGCGATCTCGCGACGGAACGGCGTCGTTGTTTTCGCGTCGGTGGGCGTTTTTCTTCGGTGCGTTTTTAGCGCGGCGGGAAAATTTTGCGTGTCGGATGCCGTTTTTGGTAGTGTGTCGTGGTGTGTCTATTGATATATTTTAAAAAATAGGGAAAAATTGTTATTTCATAAAGAAAAATATGTTTTTTTTATACAGTAAACCCTCATATAACGTATATTTTTATAACATTCCCCTCTATAACGTTTGCAGCGGTTTTTCCTATAACTTCGATCCTCCCCTATAACGTAAATTTTTTCAAATGCATTCAAATTCAATTTTTTAATTTTTTTACAAATGCCGCACAACAAACAGTTAACCCTTTGTGTCTCAGTGATGCCGTGGAAGAACCACCATTTCACCACTTTTTTGCAAGAATTCCAGCGGTTGCATTGCGACACAAAGGGTTAACGAAATAATAAAAATTTCTAACGAACGCTAAATATTTTTGGTAATGCTAAAATCGAAGTGGTGTTGAAATGAAACCGCTGAGATACTAGGAAAAAAACAATGAAGTAGTGGTACCTCCACGGCATACTGGGACACAAAGGTTTAACCCTTACATGTAAAAAAAAAAGTTTCATTCAATGATTTCTTTCAAATCAAAAAATAAAATTGTAAACTCTTAACTCCCCATAACGTTCTTCTCTATAACTTGGAACCTATCTTGATGTTATGGGGGGGGGGGGGAGGTTTACTGTACTTCTATGTGGAAGGAAGCGTAGAATGTATGTAACTATTTCCATACGATTGGAGTGCATAAGTTTGTGTGTGGAGATGAGTTTTTGAACGGGGTTGAATTTTAGGGAGTGTATTGTAGGATTGTCAGATGAAGAATCATAAAGTGATAGTTAATCGATATATTTTAACAAATAGGGACGAATTGTTATTCCATAAAGAAAAATATGATATTTTTTATAATACTTATATGTGAAAGGAAGCGTAGAATTTGTCGAAAATGTACGTAAAGATTTCAGCATAATTGTGTGAGTACTTGAGTTTGTGTGTTTAATTAAGTTTTTGTGAAAAATTTGAAATTAAAGTATAACCTCAAGCACTTGTAAAACCAATTATGTGCATTTTCGTTAAAGAAATATTAGCACTTTAAAAATATTAAATTTTAAAAATTTATCTAGTCATATTCTTCAAAGCTGTTTCTTTTTGATAAAAGCGCTTCGTTCCTCGACGGGTGGCTATAATATAAAAATTACCGCTCGTCATGTTCTTAAAATTGTATTAGACCGAAACGATCGAAAAAGCATGATATTTTATGATCAAAGGAGAACGTTTATTTTAATCGAAATTTCTCCGTTTAGGATATTATATCATAATCATAGTTATGTCTATCTATAATACTAAAAACGTCACATGTTACTTAACGTTAGTGATCGGTGTTTTCGGTAGGGTTAAACTAATAATCGATGGCTTATATTAGTGTGTATGTTCAAACAAATTTTTCAATAGTTTTTTCTTACATTTTGAGAATTTGTTATCGTTGTTTTATTTCGAAAATTACTATGTGACATTATAAAAATATGATACGTCAGGGTTAATCTGCGTTTTGATAATTTATATCTCGTTTCGAAAATAAACATTCATAAATACATTCCCGTCTAATCTCGGAATGCACCTGCGTTGGATTTGAAATTTAAGTTTCCGAACGAAATTGCGTCATTTTTTAATTCATTTTGTTGAACGCATATTTCAAACAAATATTTAAATATTAATATTTCGAACGCTGCTATTTTTAAACGATTGATAAATTTCTTCGCTGACAGCCGCGACGCTGAGCTCAATTTTTCTCTGTTAAAGCGTTTGACGACGACACTATTAATCTTTCATGCTGAAAGCCATTGTCTATGAGAATCGCTGTCGGAAAACCGCCAATTTTAATACACTGATAATACTATCGATTTTAGGATTATTTCACACTCCATACACATACGGTATGCGAGTTCGAATCTCTTTGTTGTACCACTTGAATGGTTAATTAGAGGAAGTTCCACAGTTTTATTTACAATGTCATTCTGATGATTCAGCCAGTTAACCGCCCGCCTCGTAGCAGATTATAAATATGTAATCGCACAACAAAACTTCGACTTTTTTATAAATTGGTAGTTCGAACGTATCCTTAGCCTGCGTATTTAGTCCGAAACGGCGCGTTGCGGATTGAAATAATTGAACGTGGATCTGCGCCAATTTCTGACATGTATAAACTTGGCAAAGTCCCTAAAGACCCTCGGGATCGTATCGGGCCAGAGGATCGAGCATAATCTCATTTGATATTTGATCGAGCGTCAGAATCGGGATATACGTCAAGCGGTCAAAGTGACTAAAACTAATCGGCGAACTCGCTCGATTGGCACATTAGTTGTCTGTGTTACGTATTCGGGTGTGGGAAATGTTCTTTGATGTTTGAACTGCGACATTTTGATGTCTAGGTCTAGTGTGTCGATGTCGAAGTGGTAGTCTGTAGTGTGAATTGTCAAATTAGAAAGAGTTTTAGTTCGACGAAAGTTGCGAGTTAATTTATTTCACAGATGTACGTAGTTGTCTTCTAGTCGTGGAGAAAAAATCAACAGTTTTTACTAGCAGTTGCTTGCACTCAAATATCAGTTTACATGTCGGTTCACTAACATAAATGTTTTTTTATCTTTCTCGGCTAACATATGCCTGATGCTTCGAGAAAAACTCATAGTACATTCTATATACGTTTTTTTCTCTCTGACAAATATACATAGTAAAAAAAAACCTACTCGAAAAAAAGGGTTTACGGCTCTTTTCCGATAATGAGGTTGATCCGACGGAGCGGTCTTATGAAGTTTTTTTTTATATGAAACGAAAAGATCGGACAAAGGAAGTCTCAAATTGGCATTCGCTCATAAAGAATGAGGACGTGCAAAGGGCGGCATGCGAGATACGAAAATATCCAATTCACCGATCATATTCGTGCTTCAATGAATGTCGAAAATTCCTTCCATAACATTAGTCTTTGAGGATTCTTAGAATCCGCCAAATTCGATGTACACACACGAGACAAAGGCTCGAAATTACGCTTAAGTGTATCATCGCATTACGAGACAGAATATATATTTTGTACGCTTCAGATTTTCCACCTCGTTCGCAACGAAGCCGCCGAATCGACGATCGTTTTCTTCCCATTTTTTTCCTTCGTTTGCTAAAATCGCTCCTTTGTTCCGTTGCGGATTTTCAATGTTCCGTAACGGCGTCGGTTCATCGGAGAAAGCATCGATTCGAATCTGTAGAAAGTCATCTCTCTTTCGCCGGGTCGGCTTTCCGTAACTAGAACTCCGCCTAAGTGCATACGATCCGGCAATTTAATAATGCACATGATTTATATTATGTGTGTCGCATTCGCGGAATGCAGAAGCGAAATTTGCAACGAGCGGAAATTGGGATTACGCTTGTATAAAGTGGTATCTTTTATATTTTCGATAAAACATATGGTTGAGAAGATAATCAGAACGATAAAAGATTATCGAGTGAGGATATTGTAATATAGATGAATATTTGAAATAAAAAAAAATCAAGATCTTCATTAAAGTTTCTTTTGTATCCAATTTCAAATTCGAAACGAATGAATATTCGATGTTGCGTTTTTTTGATTCCGAACCTATCATTTGATGAATTGCAAACGTTCAATGTAACTCATAGTCTTCTTTTTTGCTGTTGGATTTCTCTCGGCGCCTTTCAGAGTATCGTCTTTTTTATCTCGAGTGTATTTTCATTAGACGAGTCCGTCGAGATGGCCGCACGGCGACAACGTCAAATTAAGAAGTTCTTTGACCAGACTCTTATTACTCGCCTAATTGGCCTAATGGAATGGCCATGTGAAACAGAAAGCTTGTCGCTTGTGTCGAGCGAACCGGGAAAAATTATCTGGACGTGAACGAAAGAACATCGTAAACCTCCGTCTTCAGGTGGCCGAAGAAGGCTCGATGTCCGCGGTACGTTTTCCGAGTGCGGAAAAGAGGTTTTCCGCCGTGAAAAAGTCGCCGAGGTTGTACGAAATTTGTCACGTATATGATTGGACTGAATTTTCCTCAATTAAGTGTTGACGAATTCAGATTTATTATTTGTTATTTTGCAATTCCGCTCGCTGGTTTCGTTAGAGCCTTGAACAACACTGACAATGCAGTACACGTCCGTCATATTTGCATGTTTTTTATCATTATGATTCTCACGTTGAACTTCCTGTTCATTTATACATTGTTTTCGCACGTAGTTACGTTTACGAAACAATAAAATTTTCGTCGAATAAATATGCGTTTTTCTGATTCAATCAAGTTTTTTCTTTTGAAAAGTGTATTTTTTCCAACTAGATAAAAAATACATCATCATTCAATTCTGCGTATAAGAGCATTATCGTCAAATGCAATCTAGAATTCCATAAGCTTCTGGATCAAGTTTTATTTTTATACGGTTTTCATATTGTTTTTTCGGCAACGTACGCCACGTAGATTGGACACGTTCCTATTTCGGCCAAACGAAAAACGAGAGAGCGAAAAAAAACTGCGTCTTTCGAAAAATATTATATTATATACCGCGCACACGTCTCGGCAATATGTCTCGGGCGTATCTCTGCAATATTTTTCATAGGCGTCGTCGAGGGAAAACTCTCCTCCCGCGGGAAAAATCGGAAAATAATACATAATAATACGGAGTATAATATACGGATAATTTTCATGGAAAATCCTATACACCGCCCCTTTGTCGCCCTTATTTACTCGTCGGTCGGCGGCCGTTGCATTTAAATGAACTCATTTGCGTATCTTTCGCGTTAATTTCCAAAGTTATTCGCCGTTTATATTACACGGACGATGCATTTTATTTCGTTGGCGGGAATTTTCCGACACCTCGTCGAAATTGCGCATCGCGCTTTAATTTTTCCATTATGGATTATGAATAAATAACTCGGCCTGAAAGTGCCGAAATCCAATTATTTTCATTAATGGCAACGCGTAGGCGCGTCTTCCATTATCCCCATTCGGAACGTCTTCATATTGAAAGTACACGCTACACATATAAATAAAACGAATCGATACCTTTTCTATACAAAAATACTCATCGCTAATGAACGGCTTCCAATCAGCCCATCATGAATGGTGTCATCATGAATTTATTATGGTTCGAGGACCGCTTTTAGTGACGCAAATGTCGCATATAACTAGGGTGACCATATTTTCCAGAATCCAAAACGTTCCGCGAAAAAATGTGTTGCACGTTCAAAAGTTTTTTTCTCAATTGATATCGCTAAGGAAATATATGTGTCCTAGAACTATGTAAAACAAACCAAAAAGGCGCCGCGGGCGAAAATTTTTTTTCTAAATGTTTTACTCAATCAAACTGTATCACCAAAAATAATCAATTTACTTAATTTGTACTAATTTATCAATATTTCTAAAACAAGGATTTGTAGAATCAAGGCAAAAATAGCGCCGCAGGCGAAAATTTTTTTTTCAAAAGACCTATTGTTAGTCAATCAAACTATATTACTAAAAAAATATCAATTTACTTATTTTCTTCGGTTTATTTTTTTAATATTTTCACCAAATTTTTTCGTATATTTTGAAAAGTAACTACAATATTAAATATATAAACCAGAAAAACGGGATAAATAATTTTTTTTTACGAAAACGACGAGACGAACGCAAGACACGACAAAAACGGGACTGTCCCGGCGAAAACGGGACGTATGGTCAGCCTACGTATAACAGGTGGCCGAAATTCTCGCGGTCAACGCGTCCCGATTAATCGCATGTAACAAAGACGACGTCAACTAATGTAATTCTTTTTTGTTTGTTTCAGGTAAAACGAGGTGTTTCGCCTTACGCGAGAAGTCACCCGATCGCCTTTTGCCGCTCGTGTGATATAACATTACAATAGTTTCATTAACGCCAGATAAGATGGATTGTCGGAACGTAATTTACGTCCGTTTCCCGTTCGGACGAATAAAATATGCAAATTCTTGCGGATTTAATTTGCGGAAATCTCTCGGAAGCGCTTCTGCGCATCATAACGTCGATTTTATTTTTCACATTCTATTGAATGGGATATCGATTTTGTATTGTGCGAGGCGCTTCGGGACGAGAACCCTTCGACTTTTACATCATACACAAATATAGACGGACAAAGCGACCTTTTTCAAAGTGATGGGATCAATGTCGCAATAGAATTCTGCTGCACTCGCTCGAATATGCAGAGATACGGGTAGAATTTTTTACCTGGGCTCGAATTACAACAGGTAACACGTTTCTTCAGGAATTTAAAGGATTTCGCGTAACTTTTTTTGTATTTTTAATCTGGATACGTGTTGGCGAGTTCGGTCAGATCGCTTTCGCATAAAACGCATACGTGCTCGCAATTCCGAATTTTGATTTCGTTTTCGAATATTTATTTTTTTATATATTAACGTCGCACGTAAAAGAAAGGCGTGTTGAACTTCGATAATGTTTTAAATCCATTAAACACACCTTTCGGTGTCAATTTCCCGAATGGCACATC
The DNA here is from genome assembly GCA_028571205.2 of Hydropsyche betteni. Lineage (NCBI taxonomy): Eukaryota > Metazoa > Arthropoda > Insecta > Trichoptera > Hydropsychidae > Hydropsyche > Hydropsyche betteni. The sequence continues at coordinate 4,305,321 of JAOXNN020000021.1, read as the reverse complement.
AAAATATAATATATTTATTTTTTTTAAATTGCCCTATTGAATTTCGTCGCGTTTTCGCGAAACAACAACATCGCCCTACGAAAGAGCCCTCCTCCGGCATTCGTTCGAAAGAAAAACGCTGATCAACAAGTGTCAACAATTAAATTGCGCCAAAAAAAGGAAATGGCGCATACCTAAAATAGCTCCGGCGAAATATTTTACGCGATCCAATTTTCGCCGGCTATAGAATAAATATGCACGCAATCAACGCGCTCGCTATTTTCGTACATCTTTATTTTTTATGCGAATGCGTTTCCTTTTTTTTTTTGAGACTTAAACGATTTTTTTTCGTTATATTTCCGTATGGCATTTTGACGTCGAATTAGCGCTATGTTTGAATGGCGCTATAGCAATTTTCGTCGCGAATTATATGGTGTTTTTCTTTTTGTCGTGGAAACCCTCGAATTTTCTCTATTCAGAAATGTTTTATCGAGTTTCTTTGTTTGGCTCTCAAAGTTTCGTTTGGAATTCCACTAATGTTTAGTTGCCCTAGTGTGAGTCACTATGGAATTCCATCGTTTCCTTGTGCACGCTCGTGTTTTGCATAGCGCGTTTGTTTTGTTCGAAACATATGGCATGAATGGTCTAATTAAATAAAACAATATTTACAACAGATTGGATCTTACGAGAATCGTGTGTTTGCTGTACGTTTCCGATGAATCAAAAACGTGGAGGTGACTTTTCCTCTTCGTATCATCATCAATCATATGCGACGTATTTAGTATCCACTTTAAGACAAGGCCTTTCTTATACGTGTATATAAGGGGAAGGTAATTAATTCTCAAGGATTTGGAATCATTCTTTGTCAAATGGAACACGGTCACCATTCCTAATATTCGTCGTATCAAATTTCGCTTATCTTCAGTGATCTTCAGAACTGTCATAAAATTATACAGTGACTTAATCTTTATTCTGTTATTGTTGTGTGGTCTTGAAGGTCCTTAGGGTTTTTAAATATGGATTTAATTAAAACGCGTTATTCATATGGCTTGCGGTCTAGAATAAATAAATAATGCGTTGCGGAAAATTATGGAAAATCAACTGTGTAATTTAGAAAACTTCAGAATCACAACGTAATTTGTATTCGTGAAATTAAAATTCTCAGAAATAATTCTAATTAGTAATATAATAAGCACTCAATTTTCCATTTCTGCAATTATCGCGAATCGAAACGAAATTACGAAAATATAAATTTTACCGCGACCTTTTATATAAACTTTTACTGACCATTAAAATATGAATTAAAATTATTATTAATTTTAAAAACAATGCATAGAACCTTTAAAAAAATATTCATACAATTAACAACAGCACCATTCACGACACTTTCGCGTATTTTAGGAATCGATTTGATTACAAGACCCTTTGCAGTGCTTCAATAATAATATAATCGAATTAAAAGATTCCGTCATTGTGGCGGACATGTGCATTCTCATGCACTCGACAATTATTTATGCTTAATTCTAATTCAATTAGTCGACTTGTACGAGCGAGCTCGCCTTAAACGGTCTATGAAATATTAATGAGGTCCCATATTGCTCGAAATATGGCCTCGTTTATGAGCGCTTCTTAGATCCGTTTGTGATACGTATTTGCGTTTTAGACTATGCAGGATCGTATATATAAGGCAGTGTGGTCATGATCTGTTAAATAATGTTATAGTTGAAGGTTTTTTCGATATCTGTTGTGTTCAATTTGTTGAAGTTCTTCCGAAATGTGTGTTAAGTGATTAAATTTTATATTATGTCTGTAACGATAAATATACTTTTTCAGTTTTGGATAGGATTTATTATGTTGAAAGGTTCGGACGTGTTATGATGTATATTTCGTGCGAAAATTTGTGACATTTTCAAAATCAAATTATATACGCTGAAAGTTAGCGGCTCGTTATAGAAATCTAGCGAACTTTGTTAATGGTTGAAAAAATTCTTTCGGGTTAATTGTGGACCGTGCAATTAAAAGCCACGCTTCGATTGTGTCGAATTTTTCTGAACTTTTCTCGGAAACGGCGAACTTTCAAAGGCTCTCGTCTGCGAAAAAAAAATCTCATTATTCACGACAATCTTCGTAGCGTATAATAATTCGAAGCAGAATTTCGAACGATCTTTTTTCTTCTTCAACGCGGTCCAAGGACCAGCTGTCAAAACGTCTGGCGAAAACAATATTTACAAAATCCTTTGTATTGAATATACAAAAATAAAATAAACGTTTTCGTCTGTAACGTTTCGTCGCATCGAACATACATATGTATACTCCGGATTTGCGTCAGTTCGAGTTTCACAACGTATTCATGAATGTATATATATTTTTAAGTTATACTTTGATTATTCTACGAATACGTAACTAAATGAGATCGTCATATGTATGAGAGAGACACTTTTCATATACTAAATATTTTACCTCAAAATAAAATTGAATACACGTGTTATTGCACGTGTCAAGGGCTACGTGACTCTAGTTGAAGACCGAATCGTTCGAAAATGGGTCATCCGAGCCACTGGACAATAATTGCTTCAACTTTTATACTGCATGCAGATAATATGACGTATCTCAAAGTTTTTCTTTTGATGGCTTCCAAGTTCCAAATCGTCGAAATGAACGTCGCATTATTTTTTGTTGTCGATTTGATTTTTCGCGTGATGCGAAAATCGGTTTTTGCGATTCAAATTTAGAAAAGTCCTCCAAGCCTTGACCCACTTGGGTGAATGTAGACTCGAATGAGACGAGGACGTATGTGATGCTCTTTGTCTGGAACGAATATGATGAATGGGTAAAATTAATGTTTCAGAACTATTTTTTTATATTATATGTATCTTCAAGTACATAATTCGTGTCTGATTCAAACGAACTTAATCGGTTTGAACCGTTCACCTTCCAGATCGTTATTACTTCCATTACGACGGCCTTATCCCTCATTAACGAGAACAATGGATTCCAATAACTACGAATTCTGTGTAATCGTTTGATTTCCAACGTTTTCAAACCGAAAAACATCCTTGAACCGCACTGATTCACCGCGAATTTTAAACCGTGTCAATTTTTCGCGGCCGCCAAACCGCACAATGTGTAATACGCACTCGTTTCGGAATTCCAACAGCTATTTGTTTATCATGCAAATGTATCGCAATTACATATTACGTTTTGAGTCGCAGTTTGTCTCTGCGATACATCGATCGCGCCATTTTCCCGTGACGAGAATGAAAATCCTTTCCGAGGAAATTGTTATATAAATAGACGTCTTTTGAGGGATTCTGCAAAATGTTGGAGTGGCTCGAGTTTGTCGCTTAGTTACGCGAACGGTTCAATTTAACCTTTATGTGAATATACTGGGTTTCAATTTTAAAAATGATTACTTCAGGGAACGTTTCGAAATAAATTTCGTTTAAATTTTTTGATTCGTTTCGAGTGAAATGTTTCTGATTGGATTTAGTGATTAGTATGAGATCATCAAAGTTAAGTTATTGTATGTATAGCAACTTTTTGTAATTATTTATCAATGATTTCAGTTAATTTTTAACTCTTATCAGTAATAATTTTGATGGTATCAAAAATAATGATGATTCATATTCATAAAATAATGTTGGTTTTAACCTTGATATATTCATTACTGAACTTAAGTAACGAGTGATATGTTCTGTACACAGATGTACGAGTTGTTGGTCTGAGACTAAGGCCAGGCGCCCACAGGCGATTAGTCGCGGCGCGATTTATAATGAAACACATTGTTTTAGGTTGAAGTGCGCCCATATGGTTTATG
>JAOXNN020000021.1:4284563-4301425 GCA_028571205.2 Hydropsyche betteni | reverse complement strand
TTTCTATAAAGGACAAACTTTAATTTCCAAAAAACCGCCGCAGACAGAGAAACTTTCGGTTTTATAATAGTATAGATAATAACGGCTATAATCTTTGTAATTTTTATTTTATTACGTAATAGTATAGTTATAAATTCACAGCCGATATTATCAACATTGGGCCTATACATTATCCTCTGTATAACAAACGGGCGTCGACTTTTCGCAACGGAACGGTTATAAAATATTTTTGCATAGATTTAATTTATTTATATATAATTGCGCAATTCACAGCCGATGTTATTAACATCGGGCCTATATACTAGTACATATATAAAAATGGATTTTTATTTGTTTGTATATATATTTGTTTGATACCGTTTCACTCCGACACCGTTCGACTGATCGCCATGAAAATTGGCTTGTATATGTATTTTTCATAAAGAAAGTTTTTGCATCATCAAAATATGGTGACCATATTTCCCAGAACTCAAAACGGGACGGTCCGCAAAAAAAAGTTCCTCCACTATATAAAAAAAATTGTTGCACGTTCAAAAATTGTGTCAATACGCGGCCTGCTTTATGATTTTGTTTTAATGAATTTAAATTAAAAAAAAATATTTGATTCAAAATTTAAGTCCCGAGCAACGTCGGATACTACCGCTAGTATTTTATAATATTAATCGTGTAATATTTTTCTTTACAGATTATGCACGTTGACGATCACCAGACTGACAATGCTTGCACCTTTACCTGGACTATCGTCGGTTTCCTTAGCGGCCAGGATGTACTCCTCGAAGAGGACCCTGCGCAGCAACGAGATCCCATTACCTCCAAACGGTGCACTCCTCGACACCGAGCTGGACCTCAATTTCAGCCTTCAGTATCCTCACTTCGTCAAGAGGGACGGAAATAGGTGAATTTACATTTAAATTGAAAAATTACCTCACGTTCGCCTGGTTTGCGCACTTGCTGGACCTTAACTGTATGTAGATGTCACTAATAGCTGGTTATATTAGGTTTTTTTTGTGATTTAAGTACTTGTGATGTCTTTTTATCTTAAAATTTGGAAACGATTATTCGAATTCATTTTGTAATAGAAACCTTAATAAGAAGAGGTGGATTTTTTTATGAGGGTTGATAATTTGATGTTTTGTTTATTTTCATTAGATCGTCTTGAATATTTTTGTTTTACTTTTATCGTCGGTGATTTTAGTTTTGAGGGGACAAACATATTCTTGTTAGAAATTCTTTCGGAAAAATACGAACGTTTTTCCTTCAGCTTTTGATTCAATGTATCTAATTGTCAACAATACACTCATGTAGATTTCGCCTGTTTTTAATAATTTTCAGTGAATAATTTCATTCATATTCCATCAGATCCTTAAAAAACCTTTTGAAGTTTTGATGCTGGTTTTGGGGTCGGAATGGCTGTTTTTCCTTGGAAAGTCATTGTTTTTTTCTTTTTACCCAATCGGAAACTATCTGTTTCTTATTACAATTTGCTGCATGAAAGATTGAAATCTTCGTTTCCATTAGAAAAATATACGATATGCATTATTTCTGGCTTGTTACGGAATCTCGTATTGAGCATTGTATTATTCATAATGTGCAATAAAATAATTTTTACACTAAGTGATTATTAAAAAAAAATCATGAAATGTGCAATAGAATGAATATTTTGTGCATCAAAATGACAGATAATGTGGCAACTTCGCCAGAGTAAAGTCAACCTCTACAGACAATACAATACAACTCTCTATTACATTTTAACAATTCGGTTCATTTTTTTTTATTATTTATTTTTTGATTTTGTTTTGAATTCAGTTCATTACGAATTCATTATATTATGAAAATTGTGAATGACCTTGCGGTTTGTATTTCACCCTGTTTTAAAGTACAGATATTTTTTCTAATGCACACGTTTTAATGCTCATGCATACATCATTTTTCAATGCACACTTATTTTATTTATGCACATTTATTTTGTTTAATACGTTTAAATGAAAAAAAAAATACAAAACATTCACTTTATACAGGACTGTAGCCTTATAGGACGAACCACCACTACCCCAAACCATACATATTCTCCATGAATTCGAACGAATCGATCAACAAAGACCACACCGAACAACACAACAACCGACAACATATTACAGCCACGGTTCGCGACTCTCACTCGCCTCCGCCATAAACCGAAAGACGAAAGTATCCGAAATTGAATTCCGCGCACCCGCGGCTCTCTTTACGTGGCCTGAAGTTCAATGGCGACGAAGAGGGACGTGTCACGAATCGCATATGCGGTGTGTGTTTCCAATAGTGGATTCGCCGAAGAACGGAGCCTCCGAAGGCCCCTCGGAGGTCCGTTTTTCGTTTGTTAATCTGTTCTTTGTGCTCGGAGGAGGATTCGGAGGCTGCGGTGTCAAGGTTGAATGAATTCTTTCGGAATCAAATCGTTGTTACACTTTCGGTTTCGATTCGGGGCTTTCCCGTTGCGCGTAGAAAGCGTCGGGTCTGAAAAGGAGCGCGCCAATTTCGAGGGAGGATCGAAAGGAAATCGTTTCACGTTGTTAGAATACCTTCGATGTAACTTCGCTTTCGCTCAATCCAATAAAATGAAAGAACGCCGAAAAAGGATAACGGTCGGTCCTTGTTCGTGTAAATTTCGGCATCGAATGTATATTTCTATGCGAAATCGACGAGATTTTTCGTAAATTTTCTTTCATATACAAGTGGTCCTCAACTTACGATGGAGATACGTTCCTGAATCTCGGTCGTAAGACGAATCCGTATAATTATTATTTTTTTCAGTAGTTTTACTTACAATAATGAAAAAATCAAAGAGTAAAAGAGTAATCAGAGTAAAATTGATCTCTACAGGCAATATAATGCAACTCAACTACATTTTAACAATTAGGTCCATTTCTAACCAACGTTGATTTTGTTTTAAATTCGGTTTATTGAGTTTCGATTATATTATGAAAGTTGTGAACAATGGTCGTCGGTTTTTCTAATGCACATTTATTCGTTTTAAGGCACGGTTATTTTTTCTAATGCACACATTATTTTTTTTTAATATACATTTATTTAATTCAAATTGTTCCCTGTTGTAATTGAATTTTCATCTAAGATCTCAATATGACATTTCATATTACTAAAATCGACATTATATACCACATTTATATGACGATCATAATTTATCTATTTCCCTATCCAATACACAATTTTTTATTACAAACACACGACACATCGAATACGTCCATCGATAAAACGTCAGGCGTACGACTCCCCGCAGATCCATCGCGTTTTTTCCCCGAAACGCCGTTTCCGTTCGCCCTCCCGAACGTAAACGTCCACGTTTCCATATACACGTGCACGTTTTTCCGTTCGCTCGAACGTAAATAAATTCGTATTGCCGCGCACACGTCACGGAAAAAGCGGGGACACGTGTGGCGGAACGGTTTTGAATCGCGTCACGTGCGAGCGGGCGGCGGACAATTACCCCTTCGTTTGATCGAATTTTCATGGGGCCAGCGGTTGTCAATCTGTGCAGCCCTCGCGGGCGGGTTTTTCAGAGCGTGTCGCGTGTCGGCGGCGGGTTTTTCCCGTTTGTAAGGCATCGATTTTCAGGGTGTTCAAATTGTATGTTATGTCTTATGTTAACCTTTCCTTACCGGTGATGTGTATCTTCTACAAATTACTCTAATAACCACCAATATCTCTATAAGTATAATAAATACATGGTTAAGTTTTTAGGTATTCTTCCATAATATATTTACGCATTGATTTGAAAAATAATATCAGAATTTATCGAGTACCTAAGCTATTTTGTGAACGAATTCGCTTAAATAACAGCGTTGGTTCAATGTACGTACATATTCGCATCTCACTCTTGCATACTTTACTGTAGAAGTACAAGTAGCTCAACGTTCTCAGTCCTGAGTGGGGGGCATTCTCGTCTACTGTGCCAGTGGCGCTCCGCCTCGCAAATGAAGTGGACCCGTGTCCATTTCGTGAGCGTTGTCAGATGGTTTTTTAATGATTTCAGCAAATAAATCACAATGATTATAATTTTTTACTTCAATTATAATTAATTAAGGAGATTAGCTATGAATGTTTTTATTTTTTCGATTTTAAATCGCTAATTTTTGAATATGTAGTGACTACACAGCACCGGAACGCGCGTTTTGTTTTAGCACCGTAAGGGAAAGGTTAATTTGATATGGTCGTTGTTGGTTTATGTTTGAGTGATGATACTTTTGATCGTTTTGTAAAAAATGATTTCAGCCGAATCTGGTCGACTGAATAATGGTTTATCAGTAAATTAATCACTTTCGTTGGGTTCGAAATTGTTACTGAATTTTCCATTTCGATATCTCTAGTGTTTCAATTTTTTTTTTATCGAATGTATCCGGGCCTTGTATAACATGGTTTTTCAAAACATGATTTTAATGCAATACGGTTAATGAAATGTAACCTATTTTTGTTCAACATGTTTTATATGACACGATTTAAAAAAAAAAAAAACAATTGAGAATTAATTAGGGACATATGAATTATTTATTGACTAATTCGCGTTTTAACATGAATAAAAATTAATATTCTTAACGAATTTCACGCTTAATTCATGTATTATGCGTGGGTTAATTTTTTTTTAAATAAATTTTTCGTGTAGTTTGGATGTTATATTTATTAATTTTTAGCCATATCTTAATGAGTTTCAGGTTTATATGTTGTCCAGTAGCACCTTTTATCATCCGAACTATTAACATATGCAAATTTAAACCATCTATGGGAAATAATTTGTAAAAACTTTCAAAATAACCTCCCAATAACAGGCATACATAATAATTTCGCGCAAAATTCCTTAAGTGAAACAAAGATACTTAATTCAAGCACTTATAATGCATTTTATCTATTTACGTAAATATATATTTTCTGTGTTGTTTATTCAAAAAAGGGTATTTACAAACTTCGGTATTTTTTTGGAACGAAAACCTTAATTTTGTATGAACATTAAATCTCTTTTAACACAGATTTGTATTACACGAGGCTTTTGTGATTCTATTGTTTATAACCATGTTATTATACGAGGCCCAAGTGAACTTACAATTAGAAATATTTTCAATAATATTCCAATTGTTTCAGACTGCGGATTTTATTACAGAGAAGAAAAAAGTATAAAAACCGGACCATTCTTGGTTACAAAACGTTGGCCGAGGGAATAATTCGAATGGATCAAGTACGATTGTTTAATATATCAAAAAAGCGATATTTATTTTTTATGTGAATTTTAACGGTGTGTTTTACAGGTGCTTCAAAGGTCTATGGATTTGGAGTTGGAACTTTGTACGGAAGCAAGTGGTGGTAAGGCCGACAAGGCCGACAGAGGAACTGGTCCTGGCGCACCTGTCATCATTGCGAAATTGGCAGTACATCAACTAAGTTCTCTGCCCGTTGATCATGATACTAAAAATAATAATACTCTTCTTATAGCTGGTATGTTTATACCTGAGTACTTTTGCGCAACTTTGCTTTTGTTTAAGATTGTAATCGGGTTAAATATCTGATTTTGCAGATAGGGATTATTCGGACGAGGAAGAAGAAGCTGAATTCAGTTCAGTGGAAGATAATGACGAAGGAATGTTAACTTCATATACATCTAATAATCAACATAGAGCTATGGCATATAATAAGCGGGATCTGTCGTATTCAAAGGTATCGGATTAGGCGTTTGGAAATTTTGTATGAATGTTTTCAATATTAAAAGTGATGATATAATTGCAGTTGGATAGAGATTATTCGAATATGGATAGAGATAGTTATATAGGAGCGAAAGGCGCTGAACGTGATAGTGACAGTGAGTTTGAAAATAGACATAGTAAACGAAAAGGCATTAGTAGAGGAAAAATCACTGTATGTTATTTTCACGTTACTTTTTGTATAACTCGCTTTTTATGAGTTAAAATGATTGAAATTTATATTTCAGCAAAGGAATTTGAAACAAAAATTTGTAGCATTACTCAAGCGATTTAGAGTACCAGAAGAACTTGAACCTGGAGTAACCCGTAACAGTGGAGCACTTGAAGGTGATAGAGAAATCGATGAACTCTTTAAGGTAGCATTTTTTATATTTTATGACTGTTTTTTTTTTTATATAAATTTTTAAGTAATTTTTTTATTATAGGAATTAGAGTCGTTATCATGTGGAGAAGATTCAGGCCCAGAATTAGATACTATCAGTATAAGTTCCACTCCAAAACCTTCACTGAGACCATTTTTTGCTAGTTCTCGAAGTCTTGCACACCAAGATGGTCCACCCAGTCATCAAATTCCTCTGGGTATTTTTAAATAATATCATTTAATTTACACATAATTAAATGCATTTGTGTAATGCTTTTCAGTATAACTAATCAAATTCGATATAATGGTAGATAGATATGTATATATGTATTTTTATCATCATAGTTCCTTTGGAAAAAATTGATTTATTCAAAAACCACAAACGGAACATTGAATTTTGAGTGCTTATTCACTCAAATCACTATTGCAAAGTACACATTTCAACAATCACTATATGTGTATAATGAAAACACTTGCATTATTATTAGAATAGTGCAAATTTCAAAATTCATTGTGATAATTCATTTAATTTTTGAGACGCATTTATGTGTCATTTCTATAAAATTTTAACATGTTGAAAAAATTGTTTACACCATATGTAAAACTTTTTTTTTTCGTTTGTCCCCTTATGTTGGTTATCAAAGTTAATCGATCATTATTATTAGTATTTTATGTTGTACCTTCATTTTATGTTTACATGCAGCCTTTTTATTTCATTAAATTTATTTATTTTTGTTTTTTTTTCTTTTTAAATTGCCAAATGCGGCTGCAAATTATCGCTGCTCGCTTTGGTGTTGCCTGCTTGGTGTGTTTGTGTGTGCTGTAATATTGTCATGTACCAGTCACCCCAACGCTGAAACAGCTGCCTCAGGACAAATTGCAGCCCCTCGAAAAGGCTCACCAAAATCAGAATGATTCTTCGGTGCAATCTGCCAAGGAAAAGAAACATTCTACTAATAACAATACCTTAGCAGGTTTGTGAAATTCACAACAGGGTCAAATATTAATACCATCTATCTCGATCTCCTTCTATAGAATTGCGCATATTCTTACCCAGACTTCTGAAATTCTCTTACAAATTAATTTTATTGTGATCAAAATGTCAACTGTTTCACCCTGATTGCACACATTACGCACCATATATTCGCAAGTCAATTTTTGTTTGTTTTGTTAATTGAATATCCTTGTTTTGTTTTTTTAAACGCAATTCATATTTTCTATACTTTTTCATTGATAAAAAACTTATTGTTTCAATTCCATTTTGATATAGTTTTTTTTTTTGTATAAATTGTGCTTTTTTGTTATACTATATAGTATTACAATACGTTTTGTCTAAATCCTGCACTTTTTTCTAATATTTTAGTATCAATTTTGATTTAATGCTATGCTATCGCTTTTATATATATATATTATTCTAAGAGATTTATTATTTTCTATATCTTTCATACTTTTAATCGATTGAAAATATAAATTGTTTCTTACGAATTATTCGACATTTGATGTATATTAATATAAATTTAATTGTGATTTGATATTTTTCAAGAAAACGAACAATGGTGGAGTAGAGGGTTAGATAGAACACCCGGAGGACCAGATGGGTCATTGTTACCTTTCTTAGATCAAGATGATAACATAGATCAGCTAACTTCTAGAGAACAATCAATAAACGATCATCAGGTCGTAACTGGATCTCCGCCCAAAGAAAAAGTAATACAAGCCTATTCAATTAAACATTTTTGATTTAATGTTCATATAATTTTATTTTAAAAATATTACTAGGATGAGAAAAAATCAAGGTTGTTTAGATCGGCCGTCAGTGGTCAAAGCAGTGGAGGTAAAAAGAAGCAGCAATCTCTTACTATATCAACGGAACAACAATTAAAACCGATACCCAGTGATCATCATTCCGCTCAAAGTCCCACAAATACAGAAGTGAGTTTTGAAAAATTTATTTATTTATTTATTGACGTCATTTTTGTAAATTTATTTTATTGTTTTTAGCCTCGTCGTTCTTTCATAGAACATATAGGTCGAGTGTTCGGCGGAGACGATTCCAGCATGCCGGACATTTTAACTTTAGCTCACCCACCTAGAGACGGTGCATCGTCCGCTCTACTAGCAGCACGTCTTGCTCCGATTTTACCGCAACCTGCTCTTAATCCACACAATGTTCATGAAGTCCGTGCTTTAATGCAAGGCTTATTGAATAAAATATACAAATTGTATGTTTTATCTTATCAATATTCTTGGAGCCTTATTATATATTATAGATATTGATTAAATGTTTTATTTTGTAGATGCAGTACTTCTGCTAAGCCCGTTCAACCCGTGAAAGTTATACTGGTCGGACCAGACGCATTAATAAGTAGTGCTTTGCGTGCATATGTAGATTTATGGGCGTTGCGTCCACCTGATTGGGGAAGTCATGTTAGATTTTATATTGTTCCATTAGGTACGTTAATTTTATTTGTATCAATATGCATGTTTATTTGATTTACATTTTTTTCACCAATCTAATCAACATATATATTTTTAGGTGTTAATTATATATCGAGATATTTAGCTTCTATGGATTCTGGTTATGCTATTTTATTTGGAAGCGATGGTTGGCAATCATTGTGTGAAAGAGCTGCAGATGGCTCTATAAATGATGCCAACGATTTAGCCAACAGAATCAATAGGTATGAAATTTTTATTGTAGATCAATAGACTAATGTAAAGAGTCAAGTTTATCAATATTCTGATTTTTTAGGTATATAAGTGGATCTGGTCCGACAATTCAGCTGCCAATCGCTGAAGCAATGGTAGCAGCTTATAGAGAGCGTTCTTGTGATGAAGACTCAAGCCAAATCTTTGTGCCATTTATTAGTGTGAGTTTTTTGTGTACTTTTCTTGATTATTCAATGTAATTGATTATATGCTGAACTTTTATTGATGAATTACAGGATGTTAGAATAGGTGCGGCTGAAAGTGCACAGCATTCAGTCGATTTAGAAGAGGCTCTAGGCCCCCCTGGTGGCTCACCTCCTGCTGCAGGGTTACGGCCTTCACCTCCAGCTACACCAGCGCCTCCCGCTTCTCTCGAATCCACGCCGTTAACCCCAGCTGCGCCATTACCTCAACATTGGGAACCTCTGGAATTGCAGCTTGATTATTGGCAGGTTTGTAAATTTGCATTAATACTATCTCTTTTTGAAAAATTGGATGAATTCATATTGTGTTATTGTAATAATATACAGTTGGTCAAGTTAAATGAAGCTCAAAATAAAGTCGAAGATTTATCTACCAGAAAAAAGATAGAAGGCCATTTGAAGAGTGCTGCCGGAGTGAGTATTGCCGGAGGGAATACTCCAGGCGGTGGTTCAGCTTCAGTTCCTGCTGGACCGACGCGTGGTTCACTGAAATCCACCTTTCGATGTTTGCAAGTATCGAGGCTTTCTTCTGGAATTGATCCACAAACTTCTCCTTCATTCCTTATAACATATGCTACTAAAGAGAAGAAACAAAAAAGTATTTTTTACAATAACGTTAATTATCTTATAAAATTTTCTTTATGGAAAATTTAATATCAATTATTTTTCAGTTATGCGGCTCGGTAAAAAGAAGGAAAAAGACAAAGATACAGACACAGGAAAGAGCCAGACATTAGAAGGCGTTACTAGATTGATATGTTCTTCTAAGTCTTCACACAATACTCCATTACGAGGTAATAAATACAATAATATTTCAAACTAAATAGTATTGCTGCTTGTATTTATTGGTTTTATTCTTTTTAGTTTATATTGACGGAACTGAATGGAGCAGTGTGAAGTTCTTCCAGCTGTCTATGCAATGGCAAACGCACATAAAAACTTTTCCCATAGCTTTATTAGGTGCTCCACTCGCCCCGCAAGAGCTTACTTAGATCTCAGCTTTAACTTTATATACAAATGTGTTTATATTGACTGGTAAAATTGTAATTGAGGAAAGGTTTATTTTTAATTTCAACATGGGTTAATTTCAAAGAAATTTCTCATGTTGTAAGTGCTGTGAGATTATTTTGAAGATTTTTCTGATTTTTATATCCTAAAAGATTCCAATTAATAATTTAATATATTATAGTTTACATTATCGTATACATTTAAAAATAATTTAACTGTTTATTTAGATTGTGCTTTAATATATATTTAAATATGAAAAAAAACGTGACAGTTCGAGATATTCTTAGCCATAGTGTTTCATCGACACATGTCAAAATTTGCTTACAAAAAGACTTTTGGTCATTTTTATGGTTGCTTCTTCAATTTGAATACATAACGCAACAATTCAGGAATATGTTTCATTTTTAAATTTTTATATCTAAGAAATTTTTTTACAAATTCATAAAAGTTGTTAAGTTTGAGAAAATACGTTTTTCAGTTTTCATACTGCAGATAAAGCGCAATATATTATTTTATCTATTTATACATTGAAATACGTACCAATTTAATCGAATACCAATTTTACTAATGTTGCACGTTAATAATTCTTCCTTTTTTCAACATCAGAGAACTGACATATTTCAAAAATTTCATATGTAGAAAAACATAAATGATATCCAAGTTTTCGAGATAACTTGTTCAGCTTTATTAGTAAAAAATTGTATTGATTCAATTTGTTTGTAATTTATCGTTGTTTATAAACATATAAATTTCAATTTTTTCATTTTCAAATTCTAATTAAATTAAGTTGAGTATTGATTAAACGAGTAGCTTTATCAATATAGCTACTGAAACAGATGAAACCTTTTTAATATCGTGGTGTGTGAAAATTACGATTATAAAACATTGTCAAATATATATTATCATCATTGAAAAATGCTAACTGCAGATAATTTTAAGTAGACTTATGAAGTTTGTGAATTTTAACGTAATTTGTTCTCTTTAAACTATTCTCAAATTATCTATTACCTTTTTTATATATTTGCTTATCTAGTCATGTTATAATTCACATTTTTCAGGATTTTTTATATTGATGCATTATTTTATCGAAAAACTTTGGTAACGTAACTTCTTACTTTGTATCGGTAAAAGTGATGAATAAAAAAAGGATGAAAATTCGATTTAACCATTTGGAGAGTATCATTTGTTGAAAAAAAAAACCAAAGTTATTTATATTCGTTTTATATGGCGAAGAATATTGATTCTATATTCAAAACTAGCCATGGTATTCGTTTCCTAATAATAGTATGCATATTATATACCCTCTAATATACTTACGTGTAAACATAAATGTAACTGAAAAATCTGTAGTGTTTAAAATAGCAAAATTTTAGTATAAATTTGTGTTCAAGAAAATAATTCGTGTTGCAAAAATGGAATGCGACAAAAGAAACTACCTGTTCTTTCAATTACATTTGGATTTTATATTCCTAGACATTGGCATAATAGATTTTTCAATATATAGAGTATTTATTATTATTCTTTTACTGTATGTGTGATATTTTATAAAAAAGAAAAAAAAGCAGTTGATAATTTTGTATATTTGTCATTTGATGATTGCATAAATTCTATCATCGGAAAAATTTCTGTAATATAAATTTTTAATATCTTGTGACAATATAATTATGAATATTAAAGACTATTTATAGATAAATGTAATACGTAATTATAAGAAATTTTTGGATGGTTGTTGAAGACGTTAAAATGAAACAAATTATTGAAAATCTCATAGGTGAACCTTGCCATATATAAACATTGCGCACTCGAAATGGTGCCGACAAATATACTTTAACATTCTGAATACATTAAATGTTTTTTTTTAAGTGATATTGTTTATTTATTTTTGTCGTAATTGTATTTCGTTTTATTTATTCAAATTGACGATTTTCGTTTGATTACAATATCAATGTTTGAATATGTGGTATGTAATATTTTCAATATGAAATGATTTTGAAGTAGAACCTCTTTATTTCCTCATGGATTGTAGAAGAGCTTGAAAAAGATGCGCATGTATTTGTTGTAGACATTGTGCGCACGCATGAGATGTATTTAATTAATAGTTAACTTAACGTCTTAGGGTCTAAGACCTTTTATGTACTCGATGTATTTAAATGTTCAAAAATGTAGCGACATGTGGTCTCCACATCTTTTCCAATTAAATCCATGTAAAGTTATTTAGAAAAATATGTATATAACGGTTCAATTGAATTAGTATTTATTTATGTATGAGTCGTTATTTTAAAGTAGTGTATTCTCGATCGTGACATATTTCGATGTTTCCGTTTTATTAAAAATCCCGTTGGTACATTTGAGTTTGAATACTGAAAGAAAATAATTCTTATAAATAAAATTTGTTTTTCCTTATCGAACTTATTGTACTTTATAAAATAACGACTATCTTAATAAATTAATATATTTTTATTTGAACCTTGTGTACTCGCATGTTCAATATGAAATTTCACCATTATTAGATCTTCATATATATAAATTTTAGTCATTACTCTGTAATGCAAAATGCCCGCAGAAGACTGTAACGTTTCATATTTCTTCAAAGTGATCATGCTTTAATATTGTAAGTAAAATACGTATTTCTGGGCAATTTTCAAGATAATCAAATCGTTTTATATATATATTCGGGATAATATTCGTTTCACTCGGGTGGTTATAAAAGTAAACATGTTCTTCACGAACTGAAAAGATTCATATACATTTTTAGATGCTATAAAGATTCTTGTGATCTCGAATCAACATTTATAGACTTTTTTCTTGTATGTTGACAAAATGTTTTGCAGGATTTGATGAAAATAAAAAATGATATTTCGGTAACTTTATAGCATTTTATGTGATAAGTACAATACTATTATTGACGTTTATATATTACACAAGGTAGATATTTAGTATCTGTAGTTCTTGTACATATATACATAAATATATGAGGTTAATATTTTATATGTATTCAGTACGATAGGAACGAAATAAAGTTGTAATAATTTGCCATACATATCATCTTATTTAATTTAAGGATTACTTTTGTATCGCTTTTAGTTTATGAAACGTAGTAAAAGACAAATTGATATTGGAAAAAACGACTGGATGGTTTCAAGTTCACGCGTATCCAAAATTTATATATGCGTATATTTTTTGAAATTATTATTTTGTCATTGGTTTAAATGTTGGACAAAATTTTTCATATTCACACAAATCCAGTTTCTTGTCCTTTTAATTTCATGCCTTTTATGCTACAGCTGTCGATAATAATTAATGTCTTCCTTATTTGAATATTCAATTTGATTTATTTTCAGAATGAAAAAAAAAATGGTTTTTTAAAATACAAATATAATTAGATTTTTACTTAATCAAAATATTTTATTTTACAATTTTTGTATGACAGAAAGATTTAATAATCTTGTTAAAATGGTGATCAAAAATTAATGGTTTTAATATTTGTCTTACAAGAAATTAAATTTATTTTTTAAAATTACTGAATGTTGAACAGTTTTTTTTTTAATATGAATTTCAAATGATATCCCGTTTAATTAGAAACCTTGTCAATTTATTCATATGTAACAGTCGTTTTATACTTCTAGCGAAAAATACACGCAATATAATTAAAATCAGTATTGTGTTTAATTATAACAATATGTCTGTGTAATTTAATTAAAAAAAAGAAATAGATTTTGTTTTTTATTCAATCTTTGGTTTATTTGTTATTTTATCCAAAAATAAAATATAGTCGAATATGACAAAAAAATAAAAATCAATTACAGTGAATTAAAATAAACTGCTTACTAAGGCCATTATCACAAAACAGGCCACCTTCCGGAAGCACGTATGAACCTTCTTCGATCCTCTCTTTTGAAACTTCACATAAATTTCCATTACTTTCTTCGAGAGCTCTCAATTTCCATACAGCTAAATGAAGTGATTTTCCATGTTTGGCAGTTACATAAGTATTATCAAGATCATACATTTCCTGTGACTTTTTAGTTATCTTACGAGTCAATATTCCATTTACAATGGCCCAATGAGCACTGTGCCCCTTGTTCAAACACGGACTATGATTTTTATCACAGTCATAAGGCACTAGCATCATAGATCCTTTTAAGAGAGAGTCGATTACTTTATCGGTTGTAAGTAGGTCTTTACAATATTCAAATTCATATTTTTTACAATTTAAACTATCCGTAACTTCGTTTAATAAATTATGCATATTTTTTGCGCTGAACATTTCCCCTTTGTTAGAATATCCCGAAGCTTTAGCGACTTTCAATATATCTTCGGGTGAAATGGTTTTATTCAGCAGAATGCTCGCTGCGACTAAACCGCAAGTTGGACCCTCTTGAAGCAGCGATTCGATGTAAGTGTGGTTCCAAAGTGGTTCTTCGTGCAAATATATTTGCGATTTTTGACAAGCTTCTCTGAATTCTTCTGACGCATTAGCTGCCCAAAGACATAGTTCTTTATTGATTTTGAACATTCGAATGTACGGGTTCCCACATTTGCACTTCGCAGGTGAAAATCTTACAGGAGGAGGCGGTGGAGGTGGTGGCAATTTTGGTGGTGCATTGTTATAGTCTTGTTGAACATTGTCAGATGTGTTACGATTCATCAAAATATCTCAATTAGATCAACTATTGAAGTTTGTAAAAGTGTTTATTTTCTAAAAAAAAATTGAAATAACAATGAATACGTTTTATCAAAACATGAATATTCACATAAAAAAAATTATCTTTTACAAATATAAGAAGTTATCACGAGAAATATAACCTAAAAATTTCGAATTTGACATTTGCCTCGAATATAAATAGACAACAAAGTTACCAACTTAATTTTTATAATACAAAATTATAAATATGTATCCCATTGCCGAAACGACACTGGCGCAAACGGTTCCCGGATCCAAGCACGCATGATCTTAGCGCACATGATTCCAGCGCACATGATCCCAGCACACATGATCCAAGCGTACATAATCCCAGCGCACATGACCCATTTCGGTGGGCTTGAAAATCGCACACGTATTTTCAGAAGTTCAGCGAAATGGATAATTGAATTAAGAGTTCACCAGAATGAGCGGAAATGAGCTTGAGAAAGCTATGGGATTTTCGAAGATAATAACGATCAATTTGTTCGGATACCTGGAAGCGAAATAAAGAAGATGCGCCACGTTGTAAGTGTCCAGCATTGTGGATTCATAGAGGAATACGATTCGACGTATTCGTATACGATTTTGAAATGGATCGATTCGAAAAATGATCACAAATTTAATTTCTATTGGAAATCACAAATTTACTCGTAAATCGAAAAAACAATCGTAAATCTACTAATACAATTTTAGCAAATCAAGATACACATTCAACCGGGGATGTACAGATTAATCAAAAGAAGAAAAGATGCATGAAGAATTCTCCTGTACCCATCTTTCGCAGTCCTCCTCCATTCTCAGCCACACAAATCGCTGTCATCGCTGGTTTTGTCACCGCAATAACGGTTTCTCTAGTTTTTCGACAACCAGTACCTACATGGCTTCGTACAACTCCTCGCTCTACTTCCGAACGTGCGATGGAACCAGCACATTTCGTTCGTTCTCTCCCGGGACGGCGACCGCCCTTGTGGCTTCGATTTGCTGCAACCCCTGCAATCGGATCTCCTTGCCAGTTCGGCTAACGCAGCCAATTCCGTTTCCACCTTCGCCAACCGCTCGTCCATTTCCTTAATGCGCCGAGAGTCCACAGACGATGTCGTCGCTATCGCATATTTTTCTGGCTTCCGGTGAGCTTCGTATACCCAGTCCGCCAAATTCATCAATTCATCTACATCGTTTTTCTGGCAAGCTATGATGATACCCTGCACGATTTTTGGTAAACGCTCCAGCCACAATGCCTGAATCAACGGGCAATCCCTCCATTGCGGTCCTGCTGTTTGCCTCATGCTGATTAGTAGCTCTGACGGTTTACGATCGCCGAGTTCAAGTTGGGTCAACCTTCGGAAACGCAACTGATCCGACAACTTGTATTTGCTGATCAGCCTGGCCTTCAACGCCGAATACTCTTCGCCCGGTGAGGGTTTGAGCACCACATCAGAGACGCCCTCCAATACCTGGTAATCCAGACACGTCACCACCGTGACAAATTTCGTTTTCTCTTGCGTGACTCCCGCCACGTGGAATTTTGCGTCGACATGCTTGAACCAAAGCTCCGGATTTTGGGTACAAAACGGCGGGAGTTTAACGGAAACTTTTGCGAACTTGGCGGGGTCGGTCATCGGCTGATTTTCGTGCGACATCTCGACACCAATGTAAGGGATGCCTTTCTCCAGTGGTTATGGACTAGATGTGCGAGATGTCGATGGATCCGGTTGGTTCGGTGAAAGGGGTGGTTGTGGCATTGGCGTAGCGATACACCCTTCTGTCTCGAAGCGCGGGCCACAAATGAATAACCCCGCAGCATCTCCATGGCCCATAGACTACACACCTCCACTCATAGCCATGGACAACCAACCCGCACCACAGATTTACAGTAAAACCCCCTATAACGTCAAGATAGATTCCACGTTATAGGGGGTTAAGGTTTTTCAATTTTAATTTTTTTTCGGACATTTTTATGACAACTGTTTGTTTCAATTGCAATTGAAAAAAAACTTTTTTTTTAAATCTGAATGCATTTGAACGATATAGGGGGGGACGTTATAGGATTCACTATGAGCGCCAAATGTAACGTATACGTAAGGTGACCAACTATTTTTTGTTCAAAAAGAGTACACTTCGCAAGTATTTCATAGGTGAAAAAAAAGAAGAAAAAA
>JAOXNN020000021.1:4235515-4284463 GCA_028571205.2 Hydropsyche betteni | reverse complement strand
AAAGTTCTGGGAGCTAACCAGATGAAATCTATGAAGACGAGGTTGAATATAATGAGATGAACCTTGTTGGCATAGTGGCAAAAGTATATGCCGACCTTGCCCATTATACAGTTGTCTAGGAGAAGTCTCTTGACTCCTCTAAGTAGCCATGACAGCACGTAAAAGATTATTTTGTACATCATTAGAGGCATGGATATGCCACTCAAAGTTACTTTAATACTTGACAATGAAGGTGTTGGAGTTAAGGACTTCATCTAAAATGTAACTTCTCTACTGCTTCTTGTGTACTATTTTACAATAGGAGTCTTATTTACAGCGAAACTGTAGCTACAGTTAGCACATACAGCTTGAAGACCATTGACACTTAGAGAGAGTCCAGGAGTAGCAGACTAGTGGTACAGATAGTTGTAAGGAATATTTTAGTAAAAAGGGTTCTGATTGCCTAATCTTACAGAACTCACTGTTACTTGAGGCTTAGTGCCGGCTCTCCCGCCTTTTAGTTTTTAAGACTTTATCTGTAACAGACTCTGATTACCTACAGTTCCTACAAAGATTACATACAAGATTCTTGAATCAGCGGTATTGATAGATTTAACCTCCTAAACTTAGATCTATGGGAACTGAAGAGAAGTCCTAAGAGAAGCCTAGAGGCTGCTAGTCGATATTGAGTATGAAATATCTGTTGAGCTACTCACAACACACTTGCTTTAATTGAAGCTCAGTTCAAAACTGCCTGAGAGTGGCTACGAATGATTTTGAATAGTTTTTACACTCGTTTTGTTAGGTTTAGTCAACATGGTTTCGTTTATAGTCAGTTGTATTTGACATTTCGTTGGTCTATAATTGTAATAAGACAGTATCCACTTTTGTTCTGTGCCAGAAACAGTTAGTCCATACAGGTTAGCCTTGAAACATGGCAGGAAGTTTATAGCTGAAGCTAGGGTTTAATTTGTAGCATTAAAAATGATTTGGGGTGTTGAATACACAGTTATATTTTGATCTAGGGCGACAGTGTAGTACAGAGAAAAGGTGCCTCCTTCCGCTACTACAGTCAGTTAAATGATCTCACTATCCACCTCTTCAGGAGCGAAAACTATTTGCTGGATTTCATAAACCGTTCCAAACTGTGAGTTGATTGGCTTTTATATCTACATACCCACACTCAAATAACTTGATCCCCCAGTATTCTGATGAAATACCTAAAACATGTAGTAGCCTTGCGAACAGTTAATGGAAGCAAATGCACTTGAAGTATTCGTCAAATATGCATTATGATGGGATGGGTTGTACTGAGGCATATACAGCATTTCCTGTAGATAGGAGGCGTTTGAAGAATTGGCTTTTGAGTTCCAGAATAGAACAGCACCATCATCAGAAATCAAACTAAATTTGTATGAATTTGCATCTGGACTATAAAAATACCCTCTAAAGCGCTCTACATACGACGATTGGTCGTAGGGGTCACTAAACAGCTCAGTCTTTACTCCAGAATCAACTATTTTGCATAAAGTTGACTGGTTTCTAATCAAACTAATTGACTCTTTGAGCGAATACCCTCCGCAAGTGTATTTCTACCACAGCAGTCCGCCAGAGTTGATGTAAATTATTGAATCTTCTGAGTCTATCATGCCATCATTTACTTTTTGTTACCCGATTCTAATTTTGATTTATTTATTGGTGGCTTCCAAAACTGTACAGGTCGCCCCTGATACTGAACATTGGTAATTACTCATATTTCTTGAAAATCCGTTCCCTGATAAGGAGATTTAATTTCCATGCACACTTCCTTCTCGTAAACTAAGTTACTGGATCTCAGGAATTATTATTATCTAATACAACTATCCTACTGACAGCAACTTGAGTCGACTAGAGGTAATAGCTTTTCCTTTTTCAGAGCTTTAAGAGTAGGAATAGTATCCTGCCTCCAGATCCAAAGGCACTAACCACGTAATTTTGGTCTCAGATGTAGCATAAAGTTATGTATTTGCTCCTCCTACCTGTATGTTGAAGTCCTTTGTATTACTAAACCTATGAGTTCCTAATGTTGTTATTTTGTCATATGCTTTTCCGCTCTTTGGAATGAATTCTGACACCTGAGGAGTCGATGATGACAGATAGCTAAATAAACAGTTTTATAGCTGGCATATTGACTGTCTTTTAGTTGTTGTTGATATTAAGATTGGCAGATTGATTAATTTTGAACTGATGGTCGCTGCTTCGGTAATACAAGTCAGAAACTGAGTGCTCGCATCGAGTGAAACCACCTTACATGCGTAAGGTCCTATATAAACCCGATTGTTCAGTAGAATAGGATCAAGTCCTAACGCTCTTATGTATAGATTAGTCCCACCTTGTGTAGAGCCAACCAACTGGCATGTACTACAGTCCAGGCTGGTTTGCATCGAGAGCAGTTGAATAGGAGTCGACCATACCATACAAATAAGAAAGCTGAACAGTTTGACGCTTAACATTGTATCAGAGTAATTATTAATAATATCATTTATGTAGTGTCTTATGAAAACAAGTTGAAAACTGTTCCTGAGCATTTTCATAATATTAGCAGATAAATTTGAAAGCATACTTCAACATAAAATATTACTATCGGCTGAAGAAACAACAGTTACGAAAAAAAGAGAGTACTCTATGAGAAGGAGATGCATGATAAAAGATGTTATGTGATCAAATGAAAAGTATAAAAATAAGTCGAATTAATACAAATCAATAAATAAGCAAATAATACTAGCAGTTCCACGACCATTCGGTGATGTAGACGGCACAGATGACAATCGGTCTCACCAACCTTCAACAGTTCCTACAATAAACACAAAACAAATCAAGCATGGTTGCCAATGCTTACGGCCTTACCTAAAAGGATCTGCTCTGTATGGCAAAAGGTTCTTCGCTTTACTGCCCTCAAGAAATGAGTGGTCTTCTCCTCTCCTGAGATTTATGTAAATGGTCTGTCAATAGTTGAGACTTGTTTTGGTAATATTTCAAATGAGAATCTTTTGCAAGTATTATAGATGTTGCCATCCATTAGCTCAGTCTGTATTTCAACAACGAAATCGAGTTTTGGGATTCCAAGAGTTGTAATTAGGAGCTTCTCGACATATTGAACAGAGTTGTTGACTCCAAACAATCTTCGGACGATCGTTGAAGAGTCTAGTTCGTTCCACAATGATTCCTAGTGCCTTTTGAGGCTTAAATCAGCATTGAGACACTAGAGTCGAATAGAGACTAGCCTGGCTCTAAGTCTGATGCAGTCTTTGACGTAAGATTTGATTGAGTCTTGATCTATGGTTGTGTTTGATTATAGTTCATAGAACATGGGATAACAATCGACCCTAGATAAGTTGTTTCTAATGTTGAATTGAGAAGAGCTATAAAACTTTTCATAAATATTCGAAACACAAAAAAACGTTGTTATTTACCGATTAAGAATAAAAATATACCGAACTATTTTATGGATCATTTACTTTATTAAAAATTAAAAATTTATATGATGAATAAGCTTGAAACTTCTTAGCGAAATAAATAATAAAAAAATACAAAATAATCAAAAAATACATTAAATATAAAAATAATAATAAAAAATATAACTCACCACAATCCTCAAATATGACATTTCCGTTAACCCCCAAAATGGCTAACAACACCAAAAGCGCCAAACTCTTAAACGCCATTTTCTCCGTTAAAGATTCTTCGACCTTCCAGCAGCAAAGGCAGTAGCCAATTAACGAAGTAAATTCGCAATTTGCTCAAGTACAAAATAATCCCATCCGATAACGATAAATCGTTGCAGATACAGAGCAATTTAAATCTTCAGATACGAAATTTTGCGTTGTTGCATTATTCACAATGGGAACGGCGATGACGTCATCGATTGTGCTAGATCCCTTTTTTCGGATTTCGACTGTTGAACTGTGATTATTTTTTGGATTGTCGGGCAGTTTTTTGTCTGTTTTTAGATGGAGTAATCAGTGGGGGGAGGTCGTGAAGGTTTTTGGGGATTGGAAATGTTGAATGAAGTTCGGTGTTTTTTGAAGTTGTGTCGTTTCGATGTTATGAAATATGATGATGTGTAGATCGTTATTTATAATTGTTGTCGATTGCGATCGGCGGTTTTTCCTTTTCATTATCGTTTCGGATGAGAAATTGCACGTACTTGATGTTTTTTGTAATTGAAATCTAATAATGTTTTCGTGACATCATAGTCTTTATAATGTCAAATGTAGGACAAATTTTTTCTATATGAAAAATTTTGATTTGTTGACAGATTTTGCACTCCAAATCCAACCTTTTACAAATCAAATTCAGTATTTTTTAAATCAAATTCGATCATTTCCTTAAGTTGAGCGATAATAAGCGTGGTCGATAGATGGATGTTTTCGACTTGAATTCCTTTAAAAACGATGGTTTTTTTTTCAAAATTTTCTCTTCACAGGTTTTACACTCGAAATTAGACCTTTTACAAATCGATTTCAACCTCTTACAAATAAAATTTTAACATACACAAATCAACATGCAACCAATCAATCAACATGTTTATTTAACCATTTCAAATTTGATTTGTAAATGATTGAATTTTATTTTAAAAAGGCCAAAATTCATGTGATAATAGTTAAATTTCGAGTGAAGAGAAAATTTTTCAAAAATTTCATATAATATATAAAAATCCATCGCTTTCAAAATGATCCAAGTCAAAAACATCCATCTATCGACCGCGTTTATTATCGTTCAACTTAACTATGATTACATAGTTTGACAAGGCTGATTATAAGTAACAAATTAAATCAGAAAAAAACCTAATTTGTCAACTCTAATTTTAGTTTATTCAAAACTTATTCAGTTGCAATAGTTTTTTTTTCCTTATTTTACAAAAGACAAACACCATGATGATAACACGTGAAAAAACTCCATTATAATTTTTCAACATAAACCAATCAACAATGAAAATAAAAAACTCACATAAAAAATCTCAGTTAAATAATGAATCGGACATTTGCCGGATTCGGCAGATTTTTTTTCAGATTCACCAGAATGAAGTCATCGCCGAGATTATCTATGATCATTTTTAATTAATCGAATTATCATTTAAAATCGACGACGTGGTTTTTTGGCCAATTGTTAATTTTAGATATACACTCTTGTATTTATTGTTTTATAGTTAAAACGATAACGTTATTTATAATCTTTAGATTCGAAAAAGCATCTGCAATGTGCATTATAGAAGTATGAAGAAATCTTGCTTGTATAATACTGATTTAAAAAAAAAAAATTTTAATGTATTAAAAATATCAATGAGTCATATTATTGGTGGTTTTTGATGTTATCTAAAACACTTAAGTATAAATAGAAGTTTTCTTGTGAAAAAAAAAAGTGTTATGTTTGTATTCAATCTTATTTCAAAGTACTTTTTTAATCTTAGTTTAATCAAATATTATATATATTGCATATTTGCTTAACCGAATTCAACCTAATATAACCCAACCCCAAACTTCGATCGAAACAAATGAAATTGTCGAAAAAAACCTAACCCAACAATGTATATTTATAATCGATCCAAATATACATGGACTAAAATACACCTGGATTGTGACATGCATAATATATATTTGTGTTTTGTGATTCAGAATAATCCTTTTTATCTACAAAAACCATCTAGTTTTTTCTATGATCATTATCAAATCCATTGTATTAAAATTATTTATGAAACATCTAACCATGATTTTTTTGTATAATTTTACGAAAATATATCTATTTATAGATTTTTTATTAAAATATTTGAACCATACGTATTTTTTCATATCATGAAAATTCCGGAATCACTAATAACTTAAATTTATCGATGACCTTCGATTTCGCAAAAATCTTCAGACATTATCAAAAAAAAGTCATATATATTCAAATACGATTCGCTGATTCCGAAGAGAAAACAGGCATCAAAAAAAAAAAAATTTTTGGCAAGTGTTTACTTTAAAATAATATTACAAAAATTATCACATCATCTCTATATTACAAAAATAAAATGTATAAACATAATACGACACAATATATTAAAAAAAAAAAATCAAATTCAATGAGGAACCCCGCATTTCGAATCGCTTTCGAAAGTATATATATATTATATTGTGTTAAAATCAATAAATCCTGGCTGGCACTTCGAAGCAACTGATGTCCTTGCCTTTCTCAGTGATGGCCCAATGGACCACCGGCGATATTCTCGGATAAATTTCGAGGATCGGAAACGAGTTCTTGTAGACGTACTCCGTGTCCTTCTTCAAGGGGCATGGAGCTGGTGTGGTGCCGTCGGCTTCGAAGATTTTGTCACATGCCGAAATCCCATCGACTCCGATGAACGGTAAGGGGATTCCCAGAACGTCTGCGTATACGGTTGTGGTCAATGTTTTGATTTCGTGGTCTGAAAATTTGAAGGTTCTTTAAATATGTTGTAAATTGTTAAACGTAAACGTTGATAGTGATCTTCTCGAGAAGTTTCCTCGAGGAAAATGCCTAAATCGAGAATTCTTGTTTCTCGAGAAAAATGCCGAAATGGGGAATTTTGATTTTTAAAGAAATGTGCAGAAATCGAGAATTCTCATTTCTCGAGGTTAATGACGTAATTGAGAATTTTTATTTCGCGAGAAATGAAAATTTTCTAGAAATGAAAATCATCGAGACATCAGAATCCTAGAATGTGAAAATACACATCCGTAATCCTTTACAGATTGTTTTTTTATTATTTAAAATTAAAAAATAAATCCGAAATCGAAAATTTTTCGAGAAAAATGCCGAAATCGAAAACTCTCATTTCTTGTTAAATGAAAGACGTCGAGAAACGAAAATCAACGAGAAATGAAAATCAATGAAAAACGAAAATCAACGAGTAATGAAAATCAACGAGAAATGAAAATCAACGAGAAATGAAAATCAACGAGAAATGAAAATCAACGAGAAATCAGAAAATCCCCAGAATGAAAATACATCCGTAATTCTTTATATACTGTTTATTTTATTTTATTTTTTATTTAAAAAGTATGTGTTATTATGTTATAATGGTAAGATCTGGACCATACCAGTATACAATTGTAGTTATTTTGAAAATTGACGATGTTTTTTGATGATTTCTCACGACAAAATTTTGGGACATTACACTTTTTATGCTGATGCTGAATGATAGTGAAAATAAAAATCTTCGAGCGCGATGAAAAAAAAAAACGAGTTTTTATTAGTTTGGAGTATTTGCTAAAATCTAATGTATGTAAAAATGGTGTTAATAGTTTGATTATGCGCATATTTTTTCCCCTCATCACCTCAATAATTTTTTTTTCAAGATAAAAAATACAATAAATATTCTTTACGCGAATTTTTATTATCGATATTGTAAATACACTTTTTAATAATATATTTTTAATATGATCATGACCTAGCAATTTTCTGAATAATTTTTTTTTTAATAACCCTATTATCTTAGAAGTTATTATTATGCGACTAATATGCATACTGACATCGTTATAATCACACTATTAATAATAAATTAAATGCGCATCATAGTACGATATATATATTTGTTCGATAAAATATCTATATGTAAATAAAAATGAATGTATGTGTGTGTATTAGTTATGCATGCCTTTACTGCGAATCAGATTACAATGAAATTTTATAAATATATTGATTATACATTCAAAAAAATTTCTTTATCATTAAAATAATTTTATAACTTGATCTAATGTTATTTTAAGTTGAAAAGCAACGCCAGGTCCGAGCAACGCTGGGTTTAATCCACCAGAATTATATAAAACTCGCAAATTTCAAAATTCCAGACACCTTTCTATGAAACAATACAACTTCCATTATCTCAACAAATACTTTTATATAATCCAGGCGCTTAATGTTATTCAATCGATCATATAAAAAAAATCGGCACTATTTAATTATCGTCGATCGATCATGGCGCATTATCAATTTTTTTAATTGACTCGCTATTTATTTGTAAACAAGAATTCGTATCTGCTCATCGAATCGAAGGTTACAAAATTTTAATCTCAAGTTAACATTGTCCTTTACCAAAGTGCGGCAGCCCAAGTAGTTTCCGGCCTTTTTTCGCTTTCGGAGAATTCAGGCTTTTCGAAAATATATTTAAAAACGGTAGGTCAACTAGTATATAATTATTTCCGAAGCGTTCAGTTTTATTCGCGAATTGTGTTTATGAAATGAAAAAGTTGGTTTTATGTTTAATAATTATGGATCGAAGATTATAAATCGTTTAAATATAATATATACGAAATCTTTAAAAAAAAAACAAGATAAAATCTTAAAAAAATACTTATTCGATTATCAGCGTGACTAATAATATTATTTTCGATGGAAAGTTACACGATTTGTGAATTTCCAAGAATTCTTCCATTCTTGGAGATAACCTTTTGTTTTAATATATTTTATGTTATATCTGATCGATTTTTGTTATTTTATTACGATTGTTGTACTGTCACTTTTATCGGATACAAAGTTAATTGTAATGTGATTCAGATAAAACTTTAGACCGTTAAGTGATTCATTTTATTTAAGAATTTCGATTTTTAAACTGTACATCGAACTGTATTGATGATTTTTTTTTTACCTGGTTTAAATTTGATGTCTACGGTGATGGTGGACTTCTTTTTCAATTTACAAGGTGGTTTG
This sequence comes from Hydropsyche betteni, assembly GCA_028571205.2. Taxonomy (NCBI): domain Eukaryota; kingdom Metazoa; phylum Arthropoda; class Insecta; order Trichoptera; family Hydropsychidae; genus Hydropsyche; species Hydropsyche betteni. Next base: position 4,275,778 of record JAOXNN020000021.1, on the reverse strand, counting down.
TTGCAACTTCCGATTTTAACATTTTCTTTGAGATTTTCATAGTTTTTGCCTGAAATCGAAAAATAAACATTTTAATTACTGTATAAAGATGAGTTTTCTTTAATATTCTTCACAAAAAAATAATTAAAATATCATGTTATTGAATAATTTTACATTTATATATGGAAAATTTTTCTCGTAAATTATTTTTTTTTTAATCAACCAAATTTATTAGAGCCATCAAGTTTATTTTAATTTTCATCAAAGAAAATTACGTTTTCAAATTCAATTTCTCGATATTACAATTTATCAATTAATCGTTCTAATCGTCATTGAACACAATAGTCTTTGCAGTTATTATAATCAAATTAAAAACGAATCATTCGATGATTAGTATACAATGAACGTGTTTGCATTGCGATTTCACCTTATGACTGAATGTAATAAGACGACTTCAAGTGATTTACAAGCAAATCGTTTTATTACATAAATACAAAAACGGAAGTTATAAGAAAACTGTTAACCCAATAAAAAAACCTCGTTTTTGTAATTTTGATATGATTTATAAACAAAAAATCGCACATTCTGATCGTATTCGCATTACCATAACAATTACGTGTTTTATTGCAGAATTGACGCAGAAATAATCGTAAATATTATTCAAAAAAAATATATAAACGAAGTCGGATAAAATTCGAAAGTTTCTTGCGTCGCTCGAATAACAAAAGGAAAAATGTAGTACGTACTAGTAATTTAAACTCGTAAACTTTCACACACTGTACCGGTTAAAGTGCACTCTTCTAACCGTTTCCTGTTCGTATTCTAAATTTATATAATATAAAAATCGTCTCAAAGACGTTTCGAATGTGTTTGAAAAACTCAAGTGCATTCAACTTTGAGTTTGTTGCTACGATTGCCTTGCGCAATCCACAATTGCCGTAACAAACTGTACATCAAAAGTAATCAAAAATAAGTACATAGTTATTGAGTAATACACGTTGATTTTATTTTTCAATAGTCGTTCGTGACGAGATGAGAAATCTTTGTACGAAAATTTGATATATGTACTGATTCGTGAAATATTTATAAATCATTTTTATTTTTTTTTTATAACGACGTCAGAGGTTGACCGCATACCTATGGTAGACCAAAAAAATAAATAATGGTTTTAAAAATGATAGTCCATTGGAAAGGGTGCAATAGATAAAATTTAAAAAAAAACATCTCACAATCCGAAAGATTATCTTCTTTAAAAACGTTAATTTTTAAGTTTTTATGAGATATTGTCAATTAATGGTACGTGGTACGAGTATATGTAAGAATGCCTAGGTTTATATAAAAAAATAAATTGTATGAAATCGTGTGCGTTTCAATGCGAAATATAATTTTATACTTGAGAAAATTGATGTCGATATTTTTTATTTTGTTCATTGTTTCTAAATTTCAAGGTGAATATAATATTTCGCACATAAAAATTTAAACGTATTTTTCAATATTTCTTTTAACAATTTTAATACCTTGTTGCACAATTAGCAAAATTATAATATGACATCCAATACTAATGCGAGCAAAAATATAGACTTTCGAATTTTCATTTTGTATAATAACGATAATTATATTTTTTTTCAATATATGTCTCAAAAAAAAAATACGTGCCAAAAAGTATGTGGTTCTTGAGCTTTTTTACAAAGATTTTTCAAGATAATAAGATTATACGACGATCGAAGAATCCAAAGTCGAAAAATTTAAATTAAAAATTATAACTTGACACATTTTCGATTATATAAATTTTAAAATTAACTTGACATTTAACGATTAAAATTTTCCAATGAAAACCAATCTTTCTCATATTCGAATAATTAAGCATATAAAACTTCAAACGACCCATCTATGTTAAACTAGAGGTTATAACCATTTAAATCCTTGCTTAGAATTGCAATGAAAATACACAACCTTTAATATCTATTATTGGCTTTATCCAAGGTGACAATCAACTGGGAAATCGAACGTTCAATGTTGAACGTTGATGAAATTTGCATTATTTCATCTCGTTCGATTAGAAATACATTATTAAGTTGCTAAGGAATGATAGTATTATACAAATACTATAAAATGATAGTATTTTAAAATGATTCGTAATGATTTTCAATTTGTTTTTCTAACAAAACTTTCATTGGCTTTGTTAAATCATGAACTTTACGATCGGGTTATCGAAATTATGGTTCGATTGTATTATTAGATGATTTAGCATAAAAATCGACAAAACAAAACCTTCAGTATCATAATTAAAAACATCTATTGTTATTTGCAACAATATTTAATAATGAACACGTGTAATGTGCAAACAATATCGCATATTCATTCAAAAGCTTGTTTCTGCGTGAAAAAATTGATGAATAATATGTTTATGACTCGTATATTTTTCGTCAGCGTATTTTCGGATTAAATAATGATGTTTTTCTTTCAATAAACACGTTTTAAAATAATATTTCATAGTGACGAACATCTGAATATGTGCTAACTCATGAAAGGTCAATATGTTGTGCAGTGGTGTCTTGATAATCTGAATTTTCAAGAGATTGTGTAATGGTTGTTTAATTATTGTGGTTGATTTATGTTTTGTGGAGTTTAAGATTGCCGAATCAGTCGTTAGTTTTCTCGTTTGATAATTACAAAAATATTTTGTCTGTGAGAAAAGATTATAAAATTTTAAGATGCATGCCTAATTGAATGTGTTTTTTTAATGCAAATTATATGTTATCAATATTTATATGTCTGTCATTAATATTTATGAAAAAAAATTCAATAAATATACTTATAGTTTTGATAATTTAATCATAAGAAATAAAAAAAAAACAATTAGATTATTGATATGATTAAAGAAAATAACTTTTTAACTTTAAGATTTTCAATTTTTATAGCAAAATTATTAAAAATCACACTTTTATATGTAGAAGTATTTTCTTTGCATAATTATTTTTCTACTCATTGTTTTATTGGCATATAGATTTTTTTTCGTAAAATTTAATATCTGAAATAAAATTTTACACTGTTAAATGCGGTAGAAATATAATTGTTTTATGTCAATAAAATAATGAGTAGTAAAATAATTGTACAAAGAAAATAATTCTATTTACTCATGCATGAAGATTTCATAGAATTAATTTATAAAAGAATTGCATAACTATGCAAATTGCTCAGTAAATTTTAATATTTCATTGCACATATGAATATTTATCAAGTTCAAGTAATTTAAAAGATATATGCTTTTATAATAACTATTTATATAATGGTTTTTTTCTATCATAAAAAATCTATTCATTTGTATCACGTCACTTTACACAACAATCAAAATACAATTAATTTTAAGTTTGCATTGATTCAAAACGATCTCGTATCTGATTGAAGATTTTTCAAAAAAAATTATATACATATTAAAACAGAATCCAAAATATGTATAATAAAATGTTGTATGACTATTGTAATCGAATTCTTAAAATATTCCATTTTAAAAATACACAAATTAAATAATTTAAATATTCAAAATTCACAAAATCGAGACCCCACTGCACCGTACATGCAACACACGTTTTGCAACGATTATCGAGAGCTGAAATCAGGTTCGCGCAAAAGAAAGTATGTCAATTTTTGCGACCCCATACCGTCGATCCGAGCCGAAAAACAAAACTAAAAACCGCACAAAAACCTTCAGAACGTCCACCTCGAACCCCAGAAAACGACAAAAACCACAAAATTCCCTGAAAACCCATAAAAAGACAAACCTTCGCATTGTGACACTTGCGTGGCGTACGACGCGCCCAAGAACAGGCCCAGCAGCAGCAGCGAGGCGGTCGCGGACTTCGTGCGCATTTTGAACGTGTTTTGCCGCCTTTTTTGACTTTGGTATGTATGAAGAAAGTGTTCGTCGGAGTGTGGCGCGTCCTCGCCGTCTGCTGGTCTGCTGGTCACTGCTGCTCGATGGTGGTGTTTTGCGTTTTATAGCCGCGGTGTTGAGGCGCAACCGGTCGTTGAAGTCTATTGTCAGTGGTTTCGTTGGTGGTTGTTGTGTTAGTGGTTTTGTGGACGGTTCCGTTTTTGGATTTTTGATTTTGGGCCGTTTTTGGGTGGGTTTTTTGGGCGGTGCTGTTTGATGGTGGAACGGGTTTTGTCCGGTTCGACTGTGTTTAGGACTGAAAATGAGGGATCTTGGATAAAAATTTGATTCCAAAACCGATTTGATTCCAAAATCAAAAATGAATCTAGTAAGAATCCCAATATGAGTATATTATTGATTAGGAGTGAATGTGAAAAATAGATCGGAAGCCTTTGTACAGGAGTGGACATTAACAAGCTGTTTATATGAAGATGGTGATTATTTTATATAGTATATAGGCCCGATGTTAATAAAATCGGCTGTGGTTTTGTGAAGAAATGGAAAACGATAAAATGTGAAAACCCCCGATTTGAATATTTAATATTTAATTAATAAAATCATCATCATCATCATCAAAAGTCGCGGTTCGGGTCGTTCATTTAAAAAAAAATCGCGAGCGTCATCGATACAGACAGACAGACACACAGAAATCCGCTATTATAAAAAGGAGATTATGGAAAACTTAAAGTTTTTAGGACCAAATTTTACCCTGTTTCCGAATTTCAGGTAAAAACTTAATTTTCGTCGTCGTCGTCGTCGTCGTGTTTTTGTTATTGTTATCATTATGATCATCATAATAATTGTAATCATTTTTTTTTCATTATTGTTGTGACAACAAGAAATTTCGAAACCAAATTTTCTTGACAATATTCCGAATGAAAATTGGATATTGAAATTCCGAAATAAGTTGCATCAGAATTTTTATATTGAATTTTCATTTAAAATCCCGGGATTGTAGTTTTCAATTGCTATGCGTTGATGCTTTTGTTGTAGAATGCAAATTTTTATTTCAATCCGTTTTTGGGTTGCTTTTTATATGGAATGGTGATGTATAATATAATATGTTTCTTTTTTACATATTGATTTATTTGTTTTTTTTTGGGTCTCAAAGAGGTGTGAAAAATTCTTGTTTTAATGTTTTTGGGGATCATCGATCTTTTAATGATCATTGTGGCGTCACGTTGAAAAGGTTTATAATAATTAATTTCAAACTAATTTTATTTGCATGAAATTAACAACACTCCAGGATATCATTATTTCTAAAAAATAATCAAATTTTATTTTTTATGTACATATTTGTAGTTACTGAGGTAATGAATGTGAAAAACTCTAATATGTACAGAACATTGTCATTTAAATTTTCCTTAAACGCGCATTATTTATTCATAAAGCTAACTACATTTTCTAAAAAAATATTCTATGAAGTTTTCCATGTTTATTTTTAGTTCGATCGTTAATATGTTGTGAAACCTGAAACTTATTTTTTTTATTAATTGAACAAACGAACCAATATAATTTATTTATAAATAATTATTGCATAATAAAGAATAGTAATCACTTATTAAAAAAAACATTTGAATAAATAATTAAAATCAATACTCTTAAGTAACTTTTGCGAATACGTATTACGTATTCCAAACATTTCTTTCCAAAAAAAAGCAAACAATCACTCACTCGAGAAATGTAATAAAATGTACTAATACATCGTTTCCCGAATTATTCCAAATATAAATACACATAAATATTAGCACATTTCTCATTAGGAAAATTTCACGTACTCCGCACCACCGCAAAGCGGCAAAAATGAAAAAGTCCACATAATCGATTCGTGTTAATTACTTCTAATACACATCCTGTGCACTTGACATTATAAAATTGCACTCAATACCAGAAAAAATTCTCGGTGAGATAATCTTGAATTTTATAAATTGAATATAAAATCTGAACCTTGGCTTCAGTGCCGACGTTCGTTCGCTTGTCAATTCATGAAGATTTCTTTAATTAAATATGGAATTTTCAAAAGGAAGTTTTCTAAAACTTAATCGGTATAATAACAGGAAAACTTCATTGTTAATTCAGGTTGAAAATGAGAGTTATTTTTCACATAAATTACTCTTTTTTACAGTAGTTTGCATATCCAAAGTTCGTACACAGAATGATAAACTTTTCCTTCGCACAAAAATAAAATAAACTGAATAATTAGTTCAAAATTACTTCTAGGAATCAATTATAATAATATGCCGATTCACATTCAAATTTAAATTTATATCACATACAAAAACCCATATTCCATATCATAAATAAATAAAAACCCCTATTAAATTATAATTGTATTAATTTCAATCGCATATTAATTTATCAAAACATCCTATAATTGTAAATAATTGCAACAAATTTTCGCATTGGGACAATTGAAAATTGATGACAAAACTTGACATCCTTGAACGCAAATTTAAAACATATTTAAGCGTACATCATAACAATTTTTTATAATGTAATTCAAGCGAAAAATATCAGGTTTTTATTTATTATAATTGGGAAAATCTACTAGGCTAATAGCATCTTCGTATTTTTTGTATTGAAACACTTAAAAGAATATTATTTTAGAATTTTGCGAAGCTGAGACATATCTTGGTGTAATTTGCAATACTTATCAGTGCATTTTTGTTGTAATTAGTTCAATCGCATGGATTTGATACAGCCTTGGAAACGAGCGTTCATATCTGACCAATTGAAAGGAGAAAAGATTATTTTAGATTAATCGGCGGGATTAATTTTGGATTTTGAATTTTTATTACAAAATTTCTATGCAAAATAAAGTGTGTATAAAACAGAACTTTAAACGTACAAAAACTCATAAAAATAAAATAATCAAATTGAAAATTAGGACTCGTACGAAAATTAGAATACAATGAAACATTTTTTCGTATATCGACAATAAAATATTATTATATAGGAAGAGGAAATTTATTTAATACATCGTATCTATGAATCAATACACAACCGTTTTGTGTGCCTATGCGTGTATTGAATTTGCAATAAAATATTAAAACGACGCTAGTTTGTCAATATTGAAATTTCAATTGAAACGTGTTTTGAATTTTTACGAGGCGCAAAAAAATCGTTTGAATATTCCAAACGTGTAAGAGAATATGTGAAAATTATTCCAATTACGCCTCAAATTGTTCTGTTGTAAGTACGCTTCAAATTGTTAAGATTTTCGTTTCAAAACTGTGTATATGAAGTAGCTTTGAAGAGATTTTTTTATTTTTGAACTTCGTGTTAAATATTTTGCTTGTTTAAATAATTTATTTTTCGAATCTTATACAAACAAACTTCAATAATACCTGTTATTTGTTTACAGTTTCAAAATTTTTTCTAATTCTAATCTCCAAGCACTTTTATGGTTCCGTTATTTTTTTCAAAAAAAATCAACAAGCAAACATAAAAAAAAATATTCATTCACTAAAAATTCAGTTTAAAGCAATTTTAAATCATCAAATATAGTTAAATAGCAAATAGTTAGCAATAGTTAGCAAATAGTTAATCTTAAACTAATTCCAAAACTAACGATCTATAAACATTTCAAATAACTTCCGAATATTCAAAGTGAACGAATGGCGGCAAAACGATGACGTCACTAATACGTTTTTCAAACTTTGGTGCGTTTCCGTAGTGGCCATAACAACGCTACTTTTGTTCAGTGTGCGTTCACGTTTCTTGAATTGTAATTCGAACGCGTCATGAATTGCAAATATAACCCAGCACTCAGATTTAATCCGATCAATTCATGGATGACATTGACATTGCTACGTCATTGAATCTCGTAAAATGTGCATAAATTACAACAGGAAAATATTATGAATCATTTGAACCTGGAAAGTTGTTTTATGTTGATGCGCATTGTGATTTTTCTCATTGTTGTATGAAATATGTATGAGTTAAAGGTACTTGATGTTGAAATATGACATATCGAACAAAGGTATTATAAATGAAGTGTAATATTTTATTTTTATTTTCTATTTAATTATTTATAATTTGTTCCAAAGGTATAGGTCATATATTATGCTATCAATACCAATGTGCTGTCAATATTAGACATAACCTATAAATTCGCTTGACATCTCAGGTGCGTTAGATTCCAAGTTGGCGTTTTTAAATATTTGTTATTATTTAACAGCATTTTCAGAATATTTTTTGACACAACACAAATTCATTTTAGTTCCGATATGACTAATTCAGAAGAAGGTACTTCAAAAGAAGTCCAAAAATGTGAAATATCTGAAAAAATAATCATGCTAGCTCAAGCGAACCCGAAAGGAATTAGCGATAAAGATATCACCATGCATTTACCAGATCTTTTACCTTCTAATCGAGTTGCTATAATAAATAAACTTTTACAACAAGGATTCTTTGATTTGTTTAATCAAAACAGCATCCTCATTTACAGGTAAATAATTCACTTTAAATATTAAATTTTTTGAAACTTCATTCTTCTTTTATATACACAGATTAAAAGATCCTTCGAAAAAAACCAACGTCAAAGGAGCAGATAATGAAGAAAAAGTTGTATATTCCATCATCGAAGAGGCCGGCAATAGAGGAATTTGGATAAGAGACATTAGATTCAAATCCAACCTCATAATGACGCAATTAAATAAAATTCTTAAAAATTTAGAAAGCAAGAAGTTAATAAAAGCCGTAAAAAGTGTTAATGTGCGTAAATTTTATATAAAATATTTTTTTTAGTATCAAAACGATTCAAATATGTTCATCAAATTTTAGGCCTCGAAGAAAAAAGTATATATGTTATACAATTTAGAACCGGATAGATCAATAACAGGCGGTGCTTGGTACCAAGATCAAGACTTCGAATCGGAATTCGTTGACGTTTTAAATCAACAATGTTATAGATTTTTGCAACAAAGGGCTGAAAACTCCCGTAACAATCCATCCGGCCCTGTCGTAGCTAGAAATTTCGCCTATGCAACGGCTAAAGAAGTTCATAAATTTATCACCGAACTTGGTATAAGTAAAGTGAGTTTTAAATATAAGTTTGTGTGTCCCTCGCTTAACACAAGTTCTGCAGATCATAAAACGAAATCATGTTTAACGAGTCTCATAATTGTACGGAAAAGACGGAGATGGGTTTCTTAGAAAAACTAAAGAATATGTCAATTAAATTTTTAAGAATATATCAGTTTTTGCAAAAATCATCAAAATAGTATCGGGGTTTTTCGTTATTTTTTTTTTCAATTGGGAGTGATAATTACTTTAAAATGAGTGATTCGTAGAAACCAATTTAAATATATAAAAACTAATCGCCGTTTGGTGACACGCTAAAACTCAAAAACCGCTCGACCGACTTGAATATTTATTTTTTATATTGTTTGCTTTATTTAAAAGGTGATTTAAAAAGAAAAATTATAGGGAAATTCCTAAAGAAAAAATAAAAAATAATTTTGTATGGAAAAGTACACCGCCATGCCGCGCTGCGTTGCGTATTGATTGTGTAGTGATTTTGGTGTATGCAGAACGCATGTTCACAACGGGAACCGGGGTGTGCAGAACGCTTGAAGAAAACGGGAACAATGGGACAACGGGCGCTATTTGAAGATAAAAAAATCCAATATTTAGAGTCGAAGATCTATCATTTGTTAATGGCAAATCTTCTTATACATGCGAAAACGACGGGACGAATGCAAAACACAATAAAAACGGGACATTCCCGGCGAATACAGGACGTATGGTCAGCTCAGTTTAAGCGAGACTAACGAACAGCGATTGTATGTGATATGAAGTTCACCGGGTCAGCTAGTTGTTTATAAAGTTTTTAATAGACAAAAATGCATAATGAACATAATTCTCAAAAATTTACATCACTCTAGAATATCATCAAAAAACAATTTGTTTTATAAAACAGAAATCGTGTTAAATGAAGGATACTTATAACATAAAAATTATATATCACTAATTTCATTCGACTACAATTACAGGTATCATTAGACATAGAAGATTTGGAAACTATTTTAAATACATTAGTCTACGATGGCAAAGCGAGGAAAAAAGTCGGACCCGACGGCAACAGGTTATACCGATCCGTCGACTCTCTGTTGCCGCCTCCGGGATTAGTGAGGACTCCTTGCGGGGTCTGTCCGATAATACATAAGTGCTCGAGCAGTGGACTCATAACTCCTCAACTCTGTACATATTTATCGGAATGGCTGGACTAGTTTCGATTGAGTAATTTTCTCTCGAAAGAAACATTACGAGTGAATAGGAATAATGAAAAACTGATTATCGAAATAATTTATTTATTTACATACTTCTCGGTAAAATGAAAATGTTTTTTTATACATATTATATTACAAATGGTTGAATATATGTTTAGGAAATTCGTAAAGCCAATTTTATTTTAATCATATGCACATTCTGACTAGGTTTTTATATTGTATTATTATATCGAGAAATACATTCGATTCACCATTAAACAAATAACAAAACTTCAACAATACTTCTAAAATTCAATTATAAAACTCCTCTAACGTCATTTTCTATATAATTCAACGCGCCTGTAACTAGACCTGATTTACCGTTGTCATTAAATCCTTTCTCTGAACTAAAATCCGGCTCGATTTCAATATGAGGTGTATTCAACACGTCTAATTGGATATAATTAAGAGATTGCAATATAATTCCCCTTTGAGGATAAGGAGCGGAAACGTGATGTAAATTCGGATCTTCTTTTTTTATCTTTTTGTCATCCGTTAGATTAGTACTTGGCAAAGGAAGCGGAGGTCCCGGTTTTGGAGGTGGGCTGCTATTGTCTTTATCTTTATCGTCTTTTTTACCGACCCATGGTTTTACGACCGCACGAGTCTCTAAAATAAATATATTTATAATCAGTATGAATATTATTCATTTATTTAAAATATTCTTTCATACCTAATTCATAAATATTCCTCTGTAATTCTCTAATTTGTGTATCCTGAGTTTGTACTGAGAAGTATAAGTCATTAATTACGTTTTGAAGGTGTTGCATTTCTTGAATGCGTTCTTCTTCTTTCGCCGTCTCCTTTTTAGAACTCCTTTAAATGAAAAATGATGGTTATAAAAAATCTGAATGAGCTTTATGTGTTGAATAAGAATTATTCAAACCTATTGTATTCGAAAATAAGGAGACCCGATCCCAATACAAATATGATGCCTTCTCCAAGCAAATTGGCACCAAGCTCAATTGCCATTTGTTCGTTAAGTTGAGGAATATTGACAGGTTTTCCGAGATTCATTATCCACATTTTAGATTTCACTTCGCACCAATTGTAGACTGAAATCGAGCGAGTTTCAATTTTAATAAAAACTTATTTAAAAAATAATATTTCCGTAATTCATGTAATTATGCAAGTACACTTTTCGTAAGATTAAAAGATGACTGTTGAATTGTTATTATGGCGGAACCCAAAAATATATTTTATGTAAAAAATATCGAAATAAACAAAATTTCTTACAGTGAGCGGGAGGCATGCAGACGTAAGTGCGAAAGAATCGGTTGTTTTTAGCGCGTTCCTTGGCGAAGTTGGCTATGGGTTTGCTGATCTGTTTGAAAAGCAAAATTCCGAGTTTGACGGCGGGAAACGCGCCTACTACCATTTTTGAATCTGTATTTTTGAGCAAAAAATCAAATCGAATTAGAACAGAAACAGTGCTCAGCTGCGGTCGTCGGGTCGCAAGACACCGACTGACAGTTCTCTAAATCATACATTTTTCAGGCAGAATCACATTTTAAAATTAAATTTTGTACAATTCGATATTTCTGATTCGAAAATATATATTTTGAAATCAAAAATCAATTTAAAAACATAATAATATGATATATTAAAAAACTTTATTCGTTTAATATTCGATACGAAGTTGGGTTTCGGATAAGGTACATAGCCTAGACCCCGAATATTCGATGGGAAGACCTTGTCCTGCAGTGGATAACTAATAATGATGCTAATGATGATTGTTTAAAAATATTTTTTAATTTTGTAACAAGATCAAAAAGTGTTAAGTTTAAAATATTAAAATATAAATTTATATCATTTTTATTAAATAAATTCTAATTTTAATAATTTGAAATGATCAAAAAGATGATTTTACGATTAATAAAAAGCTTTTTATACACTAGCAACATTGGAACCGGTGTCCGTTTCAATGCTGCTGATTTTTATTTTACATACTATTAACACCTTTATATAAAATATTAATAAGATAAAAAATTAAATACATATATTTATCATTTTGATCATATTTTTGTATACAAAATTGATTCTTAAAATATATACGCATTAATACGTTAATACTGTACTAATAATTTCAAAATTGTCACAGAAACGGCAATCTATCCAAAAGTCAAGTTTGGGTTGTCATCTTTCTAAAGTGACTGTGTAGATTCAGTGGGCTTCGCATCATGGTAAATACTTCAGTTCCTTTTCCATACAAAATCATCAATTTTAATCTCAAAAATCATCCAAAAACCTCATTAAACATCTTCAAACCAACACTTACTACTTTCCGCAATGATTAGGGTCAAAACCAATCTGGAGGTGGGTCAGGCGGGGACAAGAAAGATGACAAAGACAAAAAGAAGAAATACGAGCCCCCAATTCCTACTAGGGTTGGCAAGAAGAAGCGCAAGAGCAAGGGACCTGATGCTGCTTTGAAACTTCCACAAGTCACTCCTCACACGCGATGCCGTTTAAAGTTGTTAAAGCTCGAAAGAATCAAGGATTACCTCCTTATGGAAGAAGAATTCATTAGGAATCAAGAAAGGCTGAAGCCACAGGAAGAGAAAATCGAAGAAGAACGTTCTAAAGTAAATAAATTCTTCAACTTTTATTCGTTACTAGCAGTAGTACCCAGCATTGCTTGGGACTCTGCGTTTTAAATCAAATTATTTTTTATATGGTGATCGGTCGAACGATATTTGGGGGGAACATTTTTTGCGGACCATCCCGTTTTGAGTTCTGAGAAATATGGTCACTCTATTTTAATGACACGAAAACCTTCTCCACAAAAGAATACTTATACATGCCAATTTTCATGGCGATCGGTCAAAGAGTGTTGGAGAAATACGGCATCAAATATACAAACATCCATTTTTATATTTAGTTATAACGGTGACGATTATTATAGGTGGACGATCTACGTGGAACTCCAATGTCCGTCGGTAATTTGGAAGAAATTATCGATGATAACCACGCTATTGTTTCTACTTCAGTGGGAAGCGAGCATTACGTGAGCATCTTATCGTTTGTGGACAAGGATCAACTGGAACCCGGCTGTTCTGTCTTATTAAATCACAAAGTAAATAATTCAATTTGTGCAAATTCTATATAATTCAGTTATTTAAAAAAAAAAATCACAACAGGTTCATGCAGTAGTTGGCGTTCTCGGTGATGATACCGATCCGATGGTTTCCGTTATGAAATTAGAAAAAGCCCCACAAGAAACGTACGCCGATATCGGTGGTCTCGATAATCAGATACAAGAAATTAAGGAATCTGTCGAATTGCCGCTCACTCATCCCGAATATTACGAAGAAATGGGTATTAAACCGCCGAAAGGTGTCATTTTGTATGGACCTCCTGGTACGGGTAAAACTCTTTTAGCAAAAGCGGTCGCTAATCAAACATCGGCTACCTTCTTGAGAGTTGTCGGATCAGAATTGATCCAGAAATACTTGGTATATTCCACTTACTTAAAACGGAATATGTTTAGATTATGTTTTAAGTTACTAATTTTGTTTACAAATCCATATTATAGGGAGACGGTCCAAAATTGGTTAGAGAATTGTTCAGAGTTGCCGAAGAACATGCACCTTCTATAGTATTTATTGATGAAATCGATGCCGTCGGTACTAAAAGGTGATTGCACAAAAAATATACATAGTCGAATCTTTTGTACAAATAATTCATATAATCATTTAATTTTTAGATACGATTCCAATTCTGGTGGTGAACGAGAAATCCAACGTACTATGTTAGAGTTGTTAAATCAATTGGACGGTTTCGATTCTAGAGGCGATGTTAAGGTTGTTTATCGTTTCTAAATTTATAACTAATACTATGACTGTTTTTGATATTATTTTCTGTTTCAATCAGGTTATAATGGCCACAAATCGTATAGAAACATTAGATCCTGCCCTTATTAGACCTGGTAGAATAGATCGTAAAATCGAATTCCCTCTGCCCGATGAGAAAACCAAGAGGCGTATCTTTACTATTCACACTTCGAGAATGACTCTAGCGGATGATGTTAACTTATCAGAGTTGATTATGGCAAAAGATGATTTGTCTGGTGCCGATATAAAGGTATTTTTAGAGTTTCGGTTATGAGTGTTTGTTTAGTGGAAAAATATCAGATTTTACACTCTTGGTTGTTTATAGGCTATCTGCACAGAAGCTGGACTTATGGCTTTGCGAGAACGTCGGATGAAGGTTACAAATGAAGATTTCAAAAAGTCTAAAGAAAGTGTACTTTATCGTAAAAAGGAGGGAACGCCCGAAGGACTTTATCTCTAATTTAGCTATGTGGATCTAATGAAAGATAAATCTTAAACTTTATGTATGAATTTAATTACTACTAAAGCTTTTACAATATACTAAAAATAAAATAAAAAATTCTCATTATATTTCTTTTATTATTCATTTATTTATAAACATACAAAAATAGATGAAATTATTAAAAACATATGCTAAAAAGTACCCCTAATCTCATAATTGCCATAACATAGTCTTTATGAGTCTGCACCCTAGTTAACCTAAATTACTACCATATTTCCCCAAAAATAAGCCCTGTAAGCCAATGAAGGCATCGCTCGTGTTTGACTCTTATCGTGGCATGGACAGCGCAAGTAAGCACTGTCTGCTGTTATCAGCATTATACCATTGCCATTATACAACCAAATAGTCATGCTTAGACAGACCAGCAAAAAATTTCACCATTAATCAGCTTGATTAGTTTTGTGGGTTTTTCAGTGTCTGGTGCCCGGCATACTGCCAGATTTGTCTTGCCAATCTTGCGTGGGAGAGGGGGGTCGTTGCCCGGCTCTTTCTCCTTCTTTTTCCAGGACGGATCGGTTCCACGAAAGTCCACAACCTGAAAGTTCGCAGAACGAAAGTCTACACCCGAAAGTTTCCCTCCCCCAAGAAAGTTCACACCGAGAAAGTCCCTAAAAGTCGAAAGTCCCCAGAAAGACTATTTCTTGATTTGTTGATTTTTTTTATTTGAAAGGGAGTAAAAATGTTATTTTTTTCTTACAAATGTATTCATTTTCATATTCGAACGAGTTCTTCTAGTTGAGTTCCGTGTATCGTATATAATTGGCAAAATAAATGTGGAACCACTTTGAACGTGCCGTCCATCGAAATGCCTTTGCACGGACGTGCAAAGTAGTCTAAAGTAGTAAAAATTGCCCTTAAGTAGTCTAAATTGCTCTGGGTTCCAAAAATTAGGTCCCGAATCCTATTCTTCTATGCGGCGGCAAAGGAAGTGGATCTTGGACATAATTACTGTAATTTAACACATTCCGTTAAATTTATTTGATGCTCGGTAAATTGGCTTTTGCCATATCGGTCGAGTTGCCGTATCGGACGGGTGTTAACCTACAGGTCAACACCCATCCGCTCAATTATGAGGACACCAGTCTTCTAATGTACGGTGGAGCTCCAATTTTAACCAGCGCTGTCAATATGCGCTCCCAGTTAGCCTTGTTGAAGGTGTTTTTTATGTCCAGGAAGACGATCATGGTGTACTTGCTTGCCTTCACGCTCCCTTTTTAGGCCTCCTTCACGGTGTCGACTACCTCTTGAGCTGCAAGGATGGTGGATCGCCTCGGTCGAAATATAAGATCTGATCTTATATAAAGTAATTTCATATCCTGTTGAGACAACGTACATTGAAGATAAACCTTTTTCTGCTTGTTTTAGACTCTTAGCACATAAATACGCCTGTCTCATCCATCACAATTATATTTAAGAGATTGTATTTTGATTATCGACAAAATAAGAGCAAGTGCATTTAACAACTTCCGCATACACTTATCAATCACATCGGTCACATGATTGTCCCTTACAGTGTTCAGTTTTAATGCAATTATTAATTTGAAATAGTTCTTCATTCATCAATGATTTAGTGCAATCTGATATATTAAATTTGTCAAACATTTCGTCGTCATTTACTGAAAATTCATTCGCTATAGCTGAATATTTCGTCTGGAGATTTTTTATAATATCTCCGTTCTTTTTGATTTGTTTTTCTTCTACGACTTTAAAATTAACATTTAAAAGATCAGAATCTTCACACGTAACGCAACTTTCTTTTGATGTATTAACGAGTAACAAATCAGATGTTGCAGAACTTATTAATTTTTGGCATACCTCAGATGACAATTCGTTCAAATTGCATTTGATTGTACTAAAATTTAAAAAATAAAAACATCAAATTATCGAAATAAATCATTTTTATCAAAATCTAAAAAAACTTACTCTAAAAATCCTTTGTAATATCCAACAGCCATGCCAATTTTGAATCCACGTGAATATCCGAAGTCGAATCCTTTTTGCAAAATTGAATCTTTTCCATCGCTGATTCCCTCTCTATAACCAGCCTAGATAATTTAAGGTTATGTTTATATTTTCACTTTACAAAATTGATTAATTCAAAAATTTAATGAAATATCAAGTAATAGCTTTACGTTAAAAGCTTGTCGGGATAATTTTATGAAATCTCTACTGATGTCTTCATCACCAGAATCCATGACGACAGAAAAGACAACCTCTTATATGTCAAACTACAACGAGTTAACTGTTCTTAAAATCATTTTAATATTGCCAGTTGTTTAAGTCATATTTATTTTTAACAGGGTTTCGAACCGTAACTTTTTTCGTCATACAAAATATATATAAACGTTCGGTTCCAGTTTTCGGTTTTTGGTTCAGCTCTGAGTTTTAAAAAATACCATACACTTGCAAAAACCGACTTTTCCAAAAAATATTTTCAAAAACAAAAGAACGCCTTTCGAAAATATTCAAAACACTATTTTTTTTTCGCTGAATCGATATTTTTTTCCAGTTAAGTTTCGGTTTTTGTTCCGATAAAAAATCCGGTTTATAGAGGTTTTCGATGCCTTGATTTTTAATATGAAAATACATATAAAACAACTAAGTTAGATTTTTAAATATGGCGCCTTTAAGAAAAGGATTTTTTTGTTTTAAATTAATATTTATTAAGCAATAATTAAATGCATAAAATTATAATTATATTTTAATTTTTCAAATAATATGTTTATATAAATATAAAAAAATAGGAGATCACGTGGATTTAGAGGCATAGGCTTAAGCTTACAATACTTTTACAATTAGATAAATCCGGGCCTGCTTGGATACTTTTGTTACCAAAAATAAGATGTTTTAGAAGAAAATAAGAGTTTTCGTTTTTTTTTTTATCAAACAGCATTCCTTGCAGAAGTTGCCAATATTCCATTGATACCCATATTTCAATTTAAAATACTTGTATAAATAAAAAATGTGTTAAAACTTATATAATCACACATTGAATAAAAATAAACATAATCCTTATTTTAAAAAGAATACAAAAAAAGTTTGTTTTAAATTGTGTAGGAATACAAAAATCGTTTAATTTTAATTATTGAAATTATTTTTCAAGTAGATCAAGAAAATCAAAGAAAAAACTAAATGAATTTGCGAATTAATAATAATCTCGCCATTTTTATCATCCTTTATTGTAGCTGTTCCATCTATCAAGAAATAAAATGAATAAATTGAATGGTCACTCATTTGAAAAACTATGATCCTTCCAAATTTCACCTGCTACTATAACTTTTATTTTCATCACGGTATCTCCTTCTACGTTCGAGACCTTACATTGATACTCCCCTTCATGCGACTTATCTGTAATATCCATCATCAACTCGATTTCTCCACTTTGTCTTAAATAAGAATATATTTTAAAGCATATATTATATATAGTAGATTACTTTAAATAATACAAAAAAAAACATTGTGACTAACTCAAAATTATAATTATTAATTTTTTTATCATTTTTTAACCATGTAGCTGTGACTGGAATAAGGCTATCTATGATACAAAACATTGTAAACTTATCATACATGTTTACAGTAATCTACAAAAAACATTTTTTTATTTTATTTTAAAATTTAAGCGCATTATTTTATAATAAAACTCACTTCGTCATTTATAACTTTAATTTTATCTGAAATTTTCAGGGAAACAAATGGTATTTCTGAAATAAATTTAAAGTAATGTGGTATAAAAAACTGAAAATTTTAAGAAAATAAATGGCGACATTACTTTGTGTAACTTACCTGGTTTCTGTACTTGAATGGCTGTCTTCGATGTTCTTTTTATAATGTTTCCACTTTTATCCAATCCATTAATCTATTATGTACAATATATGGGCAATTTACTTAAAAATTTCGCTAATAATCGAATGTATATTAATTGTAAGAAAACTACTCACTATTATATGAAAAAAGCCATTGTCTATTTGAAAATCTATAGTTTTATATAACTGTGAATCAGAAGAGTTTTGAACCAATTTGAGTTCTAAATTGTATAAAGTTTTTTCGGAAGAATCGACTACTTGAACAGAGTTTAATTGTTGAATACTGTCTTCACCAGCATTGATTTTTACGAGTATGCTATTATTTGTACCTGCAAAATGTTTAAAGATAAACGATTTTGATCAAAAATAGTGAAATTAAATTTCAAATAGTTTCAACACAAAATGACTTACTTAAGAATTGAGAACTATTTAAATTTACCTGAGAGAGGCCTGTGAGTAGTTTCAGATATAGACATAGATCCTTTTGCGGAAAAACCATAATCTAGTTTTATTTTGGAAATTCCAGTGACTTTCAATGAGTGTTTATCACCACTTGCATGTTTAACAGTCCATACTCCTGTAGATGAAGGTTTAACATCAACAGCCTATAAAATAAATATAATATTATACAAATAAACTTAGAATTAACTGGTTATAATTTATTTACATACTTTAATTTTCGGTAAATCAACAATTGTTTCAACTATGGATTGATCATTAACTAATTCTCCTTTGGGGTTAAAAATTTCTAAATTTGGATTTCCACCCGAAATTATTGCTGAAAAACTTTTTAATGTATCATCTACCATGACCTATCAATAAATGTTAATATTAATTTACAATAAGAAATTCAAATTTAATTTTAATTATATAAATTTTTTTAGTGTACTTACATCTTTTTGAAAATTGCCACTTGGACTAATAACATAGCTAATATCTACTCTATCTTTATTCAATGTTCTGTTAGTATATTTTAGTACCTGAAAATACAGAAAATAACGTTATCTAATTGTAGTGTGAAAAATTACAATTTCATTGTAATGAAAAGTACTTCATAAATATCACTGGCTTTATTCAAATATAAGACTTGTCCTGAACTTGCTTCAGCTATTGATTCATATTTTTCATAGCCATTTTTTTGACACCCTTTTCCCACTAAAAATACTACCTTAAATTGTCTATTAGTAATGAATGTGACTATTTCATGTACTTACTATTAACAATACTCACTTGACTCTGTCTTCGCTGTACTAAGTTTATTATATCGTTTTCTAAATCTTCATCTTTGGGTGCAGCATCTGTTATTACGTACATATAAGAAGAAATCAACGATATATCTAATGCGAGCTTCAAGCCACTTAAACTCGGTTCATCACAGTCATTATAGCCAATATTGTATATGTTTATATTTTTAATTGCATTTCTGAGATCTTCTTTATCTTTTGAAATCATATGTGGACCAATAACTAAAAAATTATAAACGATATTTCAATATGAATTATGTCAATTTTTGAAGCGTTTATATTCGTTTTTTATCATACAAAATTATTATTATAAAATTTATTGTGCTCATATAAATGTACCTGGGTCATTAAACGGCACTAACACATAATCGGTAATTGAAATATCTGGATCCGATGCTATTGTTTCCAAAATAATATCAGATCCATTTCGAAAGTATTCCAAATCATCCCTCATTGAATTTGTGGTGTCAAATATAAATGCTAATCCTTGTTCATATTCATCCATACATGAAGAACATTGGCACATGAATAATGCAAAAAAGTCGAAGAATAGCAGGAAACTTAAGAAACACTTCATGGTGTCGCAATGCAGAAAACTAGCGTTTCAAATTGTGATTATTAGCAATGCATTTTTATTATTATAAATATTAATTTAGGTGAAGAATTATCATACATTAAATTTACCCAACCAAATTAAACTGATGACTCAACTAGGAAATAAACTTTTATTTTAAACCAGTTTTAATAAGAACACTATTTTTGAGTTTGAAGATATATTTGAAAATAATATTTTAAGTAGGTATGCACATATAACTTCGAAAGTATCTAACGACTGACTGCAAAAACTTTAAAAACCTAGTTATAATAGATTTGGCTATCAATAAATTAATCAATTTACAAAATTTCCCATCATATCTTTACCCAGCAGACATATTTACTATCATTGTAATTAGGAGAAAATAATTAGTTTTGAATTAGATATGGATAAGTCCGGTTTCCTTAATAGCTGAATCATTAAATAAATTTTTCATATGTTAATATAAAAACAAATAAAACTACGCATTTAAAATTATATCTTATTTGAAAATTTTCATAAATTTATTATTTTGATAAAAAATAATCCTTAAGAGTGATACAATACAAAAAAAATTGAAACGTATAACAATTATCCGTAAATTTATTCCATAGAAATATTAGAATGCTGTTTAGCGAAGTTTGAAGAAGAATGTAAAGCTAATAGACGAGCTTGGGCAGCAGATGCAGTTTGAAGGGCTTCTCGTAAAGAATCTGCACCAGCTCGTTCTTCGTTCACAAATTGCATCAGTTCATCTTCTCTTTGCAATTTATAAGGATCATTTTTTATCACTCTATCTTCAATTGATGCCTTTGTACGAATTTCTTCTAATTGTCCTGAAATTATTTTATAATTATTTTATGAAAATATGATATATTCATACACATTATTGACTAATTTTCAAATGCACATTATACATTTTTACTAAACAAATAAATATTTAAATAATACCTGAAACTACAGCATGTTTTTCTATGGCAACCTTAAGTTTTGATAACGCATCTTGTAATTGTTGCTGACGTTGTTCATCAATATTTTTCCAAATCAATTGAAGATGTTTACTAGCTTCAATTTCATTCGTCATCAATTCTAAATCTTCTTCTAAACGAGACTGATTACTAAAAAATATTTCATGTTTTGTTATCTAATAAAAATAATAAACTTGAATTTGTTAAGAAACATATTGGAATCAAATGAAAATGAATTTGATATTTAGATGTATCATCACAGCAAATAATATGTAAATTACGATTGTAATTTTTCGAGCAACTGTTTTAAATTATTGAGTTGAGTTTCAGCATTAATACGAGCAGCTTCATTAGCCTCTAATCTTACACGAGCATTACTTTCATCTTTTTTAATCGCTTCTATGGAATAAAACATTTCTCTGGCCCGTTCTTCTAATACTTCCCGTTCTTTTACCTGTATATATTTAAGTTACAAAACAAAATTGATATTTTAAATGAAAATAAATCTGAAAACTACCAATGCTTCTAAAGCTGGTTCAACCACAGCTAGTTTTTTCACAGCAGCATCCCTTTCTATAACCATTCTTTCAGCCGCTGCAGCTGCACGTTGCCCTTCTCTACGTGTGTTTTCTACGATTTGTTCCATCTCTAATATTTGTTCTTTATATTTGTTTGTTTCATTTTCGAATCGTTTAGCCTCATATGCACCAGACTTTCGTTTTAGAAAGTGGGAATTAAAAGTATATTTTTAACGAATTAAAAAAAAAGCTTTAAGAAAACTGAAATTTTATATGATTTGTATATTACCCTATACATTTGTAGTTCTGTGAAAAGTTTCTGCATACGATTTTCCATGTCAGAAAAAAATTGCGGTTCATTCTGGATATTCGTTTCTTGTGGAAAATCGTCGAAGTCTAAAAGAGGTGATGAATTTTCGTTTCCTTTGCCATCAAAGTCCATCTGAAATAATTGACGTGTTCCCAGCTTGAATAATAATCGAAAAAGTTCGATAAAAATAAGCTTCGACAGCTTTGTAAATTGCATTGAATTTTTATCATATTACGTGTACGATGTATAGAATATTAAATACGAAAATATATTTATACGTACATTGAATTCCTTTCGATTTTTAGAAATAAAAACTATTTGATGTGCGCGCCAACGATACGTCACAAAATCAGTATAAATATCATAAAAAATGACCATACTCAAATTCACGGTTGTTTGATATTCAATTGATTTCAAGTTATTTTCATATCAATTAACATACATACTTTTGAATTGATAGATGAATAAATTTAATTGCTGTCGTAATATTCTGTTATTTTTTTGACCCATTAAACGCCACAAATATTTAAAAATTATTTATCATATTCCAAAATTTTATTGCATTGATTGAAGAGATATATCTTCAAATATGTATTATACTTTCTTAAATCATATGTACTCCTGGTAATTTCATTCAGACTGCACTATTCAAGAATTCGAAATTAAAATTAAAATAATAATTGCGTAAACGTTTATATTATACTTTCTTAAATCATATGTACTCCTGGTAATTTCAAAATTCAGACTGCACCATTCAAGAAATAAAAATAAAAATTAAAAATGATATTGCGTAAACATTATACTTCCTTAAATCATATGTACTCCTGGTGATTTCGTTCAGACTGCAGCGTCGAATCAAAACTAAATTTAAAAAAATTATTGCGTAAACGTTTGTTATACTTTCTTAAATCATATGTGCTCCTGGTGATTTCGTACAGACTGCACCGTCTATGAATTGAAATTACAGATAGTCCTCGATTTACGACGGTCCGCACTTACGACCGAAAAATATAATAATATAAATTTTTTTAATTATTTTTTTTTAAATTGAATGATAAATCTCAAGCGGGTATGAGAAATAACTACGGAGGAATGTAGAACCGTCAAAAAAATTCGTATTGAAAGAAATGGCTGCTGCTTTTAATTTAAATCAATCAAGGAATTCAAGGTTCAGGAACGCATCACCATCGTAAGTCGATGACTACCTGTATATCGCTATATTTTTTATATAAGTTCAAATAAAATTGTTGGATATGCAAGAATATATTTTATATTGTAAAAAAATAGATATTTCTTTATTCTGAGAAGCAAAATAAATTATACAAATTGAAAACTGTCATGTCTCATTTGCAGCTCAAGATTATCTTCCTTGAATATTAAATCCCTCAGTAGCATAACGGTTTGTATAAAAGGGAGAAGCTTTCCTACAAAATATTATTCTGACTTCACACCTTCAACTGTACAGATCATTACCAGAAGTTTAACGAATGATAGTTTAGAAAACTCATTCATATTTAAACTTTCTGTACTCTTCATAACATACAAAAATGGCATTTAAAGTATGTTTTTCTCTATTCGTGATCACTGTGTACATGTTGTTCATATCAACCGATAAAATAAGCGCTAGAAGTCCACCAGGAAGTTCTCAAGTCACTGGATCATCTGGAAATATTGGAGCAGGAGTTCCAAGAAGAAATTTACTTTTATCACCACATGCTTCTCGCTACGGATCCCGTTTCTCTGATGGCTTTGTTATTCGAGACGATGATATTATTGAATTAACAAAAAAGCAATTCGACGACTATGGACATATGAGATTTGGCAAGAGAGAAGACCAATTCGACGACTATGGCCATTTGAGGTTTGGCCGAGCTGATGCAGACTGATTCTTTACGATTTGCATGAAGGTACCGCAGCATGATGATTCTGTATTTTTTTACAAATATTAATTTAATGTTGAAATCAACCACAACTTGTAAATATTGCATAAAATGTAAATTTACTCATCAGTGGCTGGATATTGAATAAATACTTGATGAGCATTGATTGTGATTTAAATTTCTCTTCCTTACTGTATAATGAATAAAAATCGTATTTAGTAATTGTTAAATAGTATATTCTATTTATTTTGAATAACACATACAACATACATAATTATATCTATGGTAAGTGTATTATTTTTATCACTACATATAATTGTTGTTAGCTAAACAATAAACATTTTGTATGAAACGGAAAATAATTAAGAGCACTTCCATTGGAACGAAATTCATGATGTTCACAAAATTCTCATACCGATACATAAATCTAATATACTGTACACATAAAAATCATATAAGAATGTTTCAAAACACATATCAAGCATTTGATAATTATAAAAATAATGTTCTAAATTTTATTTGAACACAAAAATTCATAAAAGTGGAAAAAAACTCATAATAAACAATTCATATCAGTTCTTAAAAAATGTAGCTTTACACATAGAGCATGCAAAATCATTTTTCTATAGATAAATATGTGGAAGAATTATAGAGCTTTTAGCGGACGCATAATTGAACTTTTTCATTAAGGCTCTAAGTAATGATTAAAATTTGTTTTCATAAATTTATTTATTATAAAGACATCAATTGAACAATGCATATTTTAAACAGCGGATAGGATTCTGAGGTACACCGTACGCATATACGATTCTAAAACTGGGATATTCCATTCTCTTAACATAGGAGGACTAGCGTTTTTATCTTATTCTCATTATATTAATCTTAGATATTATGAGCGACAAAAATAAATAGACTTTATATTACTCTGAATTAATTCAATATTAAATTTTGATATTCATCACTGTCTTTGCATTGGCAGAAAATCTATGAAAACAGACGTTATAAATAAGACAATCTGACTACGAAAGACAGTTACAAATAAATAGCGAAAAATATGTTTCATACTGTAAAATATACTATACAGACTAGTTATCTTTAAATGAAATTCCTGAAAATATTATATTGATCATTTTTTAACATTTTTGCATATAACAAAAATGTAAAAAACAAATGCTGTTCGATCGAAAAAATTCATTTTACAATTAATATAACTGGAATATAATAATATATTCAAAGCACCTTACATAGCACAATTCTGAATTGTTGAGGTAAATTGCGTAATTAGTACTGTCACTAGAACATTTTATACTACAACTGAAAATAAAGTCAATAAACATACGACTAATTCAATATAGTCTTCTAAATAAAAAGAGTATTAAATATACAAAAACAACAGACATATTCGAATTTGAGTATTGCTTGGGATTAAAATAATATAAATATATGAAACGATAAGCAATATAAAGTTATTCAGTGACAGTATAATCAAAATAAGATTAATATTGTTATATAATGTAACAGAAAAAACTTATAAAGAAATCTATAACATAAATCAAAAATAAGTTTGTTCCAAATCTTATACCGTGGACTTCATTGACAAAGTAGGCAAGATTTTATTATTTTCAAATAAAGCCTTCACACTTATTTCAGAAAACATTTAAAAAATCAAGTAATTAAACAATTTCAATTACTAGCAAATTATTTCAAGAATACAAAAATAGGATTGAAAAAAAAAAAACAAGATTTATGTCACTTTTCTTCTAAGACAATCTATGTATTATATCATTTATATTAATATTACTATTGGACAATTTTCATTAAATATAAAAATCATTACTTTAGAATAATTTAATTCAAAATCAAACAAATTTTTGTGCGGGCGTTTGTCCTAACATGACTTTTGAAACAAAATTGACGATTGCAGTAGCAGGTTGTTCTGGTTCAAGTTCGGCGAATATATGACACTCATTATCTGTTGTACTTCCTGTTCGCCGTGAAACAAATCCAAATATACGACTGAAATAAAAAAAAAATTATGTTTTACATTAATTACGAATATATAAATTCAAATGGTATTTATTAATTACTTTGAACTTGGCCTGTCATTGTTGTTTGCCGCATGACTCCATGTACGGTTTTCTGGATCTAGTCCACAATGTGACACAGAAGCAGTGGAATAATGACGACGGAAGAACAGTCGTCTAGCTGAATCAGTTAATGTGATTCCAGAAGCTGACACTTTGAAATGGATTACATTTGCAGTTGGCAAAGTTGATTGCGACAATAAACGAGCAGTAGTACGTGTCACAGCTTCAGGTCCGGTGAGAGCTTCACAACCGGCTCCTCCCAAATATAAAACAGAACAAGCTGCTCCCGCTGCCAATAATTCACGAGTTGCAGCTGCTGGACCGGGAGGTGCTGGATCGCATGCCGGAAGTCTTAATCTAGCTGGCAGTGCTAACGGAGTCACAGAGTGTTGATATACAAGAGCCGATAATGAACTGAAGACTGGTTCTTCAGCACAGCCTTTTAAGCGTACTCCGCGTGAGGTGGGTTCAATCAAGAAATGTCTCACAGAATCAGCATTTGCCAAGCCTGGAGAACCTACTTTGAGAGCCAGTCCAAAAGCGTTAGGAAACGAATTTGAGTCACGAATAATAAAAGATCCAACCTCTTGATTTTGCAGAAGCGATATAGCTGCAAATTATTTTTAAATAAATTTAATTTTAAATTATGAATGCAGTTAAAATCACAGTATTATTTTTTATACAATGTATACCTTGGTCACGTGTTATATCTGGTTTATACCAAAACTTTGATGTATCGCGAACAAATTTAACTTTATCAGGAGAAACATCATGAAGTGGTTCCAAAGTACTTGTATTTGATTGCGGAGATGTACGAGTCAGTGTTGACTGAGAGGAGTAGTCCTTACTAAAATAAAATACACAATATTGAAATTAGTAGAAGTTAAATATTTTCACATAAATTCAAGAAAATAGTTAAATAACATACCGCTGAGTAACAGGACTTCGTAAGGGTAATCTTGACGGAGGTGTAGCAGGTGGGTATGGGGTACATGGTGCAGTGGGAAATGCGGGGGTAGCACCGCGAGATGGGCTGTAACCGTCTTCACCATCTGGGCCTTCTACTTCGCTTACGGACATACTTCTCCAAGATGAAAGAGATTCTTCACGTGTCTGCGTTTCGAAATAGTAAAATAAAATTTTTGAAATAATACAAAATAGTTCAAACAGTAATTTGTAATGAATAAAATACCATTGTTCCATTGCATGAACGGTCAGCATACGATAGCAAACTTGTTTCTCTTCCGATCGGTGAATCCAACATATCAGAAAGTCCTCTTGTGCTTGGTGAAACACTACGTTCACGAACCATAGTTCTTTCAAGACTCATGAATTTTCGAGATGAAATTCTATATATATAATAATGTTAGTATATTTGAAAATTTTATATTCAACCAAAAATTATTTAATAAATTAAAACCTATTCGGGAGTGCTGGTTCATGAGAAGTATGTTGAGTAATGGAACGTGGTGTAGTTTGAATATGTAAAGGCACTCCGAAATCATCGTCATCGTCAGCAAACGCCGTTGTATCACTTGTATAGCCATCGAATCTAAAAATTATATTATCGTGAAGATTTATTAGAATAAAAACATTCAGTATCAAATTGATAATAAATACCTATGGCTGGCAGATGCACGAGCTGGAGGCAGTGGTCTTTCGAGTGGTAACCGTGCAGCATGTTGTCGGGCAGCTCGGCGAGCACGTAGCCGTTGTTGTTGACGTTGAAGCCAAGTCAATCCTTCTTCTCCACGACTAGATAGAGTTTCATATTCACGTCCATTTAGCTGGTCCAATCTGTAATTAGGAACAAATCATAAATATATACTTATAGATATGATTCATCCATGTGTATTAATTTCATTCATTAAATCATATTTTACAGAAACACAATTATTCATAAGAATTCGTTCGGGGTACCAACCACATGTTTAAACTGAAATCGACGATGGATAAAGAACGGACATTGTGGTTTTGAAATGACTTATTTATTATTTATGTTATTCACACCTATTCAATTGACATTCATCGCAGACCGATTTCAATATGTTCATGATACATATGAATTAGATTTTTTTTTCAACGGCCATCTGCACAAATATCAAACACAATGATTCTATGAGTTAAAGCTCAGCAGACCTGTACGTATGACGGTTTTAGAACATGTAATATATGAGCGTTGTAAATTTGTCAATATGAAATTTTTATTTGAAAAAAATTTATAAACAGTTTGCTAAATTTTATCGATAAATTCGAAAGTTCCTGTTTTCAGACTTTCACAACGAAATGAAATATTGGTGTGAAAGTTCGAAATAAGTTATAAAATAAAATAAAAAAACCAGGCATGGCAATATTTGACAAAAAATCTTGAATCGAACACGGAACTTCGCATAGCCATATAAGTGCAAGTCGATTGTACCGAATACGCACATTCTTCACATCGCGAAGTTTTCATCATAAACGAACAACCGTTAAACATTAAAATTATCCAAAATATTAATAATTAAAAGATTATGTTAATATATCGTAAACGAATTGATTGAAAAAATAATAAATAAACATATATTTTTTAACTCATATAGCACAGGTGGTGTGAAAAAACGAATCTTTAATGGACAGTTATTTGGAAAAAAACTTGAATCGTTCAATTATAATTTCAATACGACGTGGGTGTTATTTTGATATAAATAGCAACCGTAATGAAGAATGCAAAATAATATATATATTCATATTTCAAATTCTTTACACCATTTGGTCAATATCAATGTCATTTTTCGAGTACTCCATTTTTTCCAAATATACATTTCCATCACAATTTAACTCAACACACCGAAACGTCCTGTTCATCTGAATATAGCCGAAAAAAAAAACAAAAATTCAGACCCGTCCAAAGAACGAGCCATTCTTCAGCACCGCTGCGAAATTTCGCCACATTATCATCGGGCTTTTCTCATGTGAAACCCGCATTTCTCCATCGGCTTCACAGTCACTTTACACGTACAGGATTCCATGGAAATTGTCGTCGCGACAAAAATGGCACGATAGGGTTTCGTTTCGAGTGGGCGAACAAACGGCCTCGAACGCTCTATAAGGACGGGCCCAGTCTCTCGAGCTTCGAGTTTCGAAGTCAGGACACAATCTCGAACCTCGCCAACAAAACACCTGATTGCCTCAACTGCAGATTTCGAACGAGTGCAGGTCGTTATGGATGCACCGACCGAAAAAAATTTTGGAAAAATCCAAATTTTCATCGGAAAATTCGGGATTCGATCGAAAATTTTTAAGATGGACGTTCTGTTGGGAAATTGTAGAATTTCAATAAGAAATTCGGTATGTTTTGTTAAAATATATTTGGAAATGCCATTAGGATAGAATGAGTATTGGAAATTCGCAGAATATGCGAACGCTTTTGAAAAAGTTTGCGTTCAAAGGCCGTATCATTGAGTGCATCGTCATCGTTTAAAGGTCTGTATCGTCGAAGGTTTTCGAAGATGAGGTTTCGTGTGAAAATTTTCCGATCGCTAAATATTGAGATTTATATTCTTTTCGTGTTCGTAATAAAGTTTGGACTCGATGATTTCGCAGAACTGATCCGACGCATTTTGTAATTCACCGCAAATAATACTCATAAACCTCAGTATTACCGTGAGACCAAAATGGCCGATTTGGATTCGCACTATGCATTTTAAAAACATAGTTCCAACGAGAAAATTGTTCAATCGAGAAATCTTCAATTATATCGTTAGTGCGAGATTATCGATTACATAACAGACAAGTAACGATCGCCAACAAATCACACAATTATTCCAATTTAAAATGAGCTACATTAACATGTCTGATTGGAGTCGACCTCTAATTAAACATCTACATACGTGTCAGGAACGAATCGATTATATCACACAGAAAGGGACAAAATCGTGATCGAGAATATAAATCCTAATTAAAGCCTACGATTCAATCGTTAATGACATGCGAACGCGAAATAAAAACGATACATGTTCAAATTTGAACAGTTGCGCAAAGGCCCTTATAAGGGACGGCCTCAAAACCTCGAGACCTCGACCTTAATCGAACGAGGGATTTTCGAAATAAAATACAAATATATATATTCGCAAATGGTTATGTTGATTTTTTCAAACGAAGCGATGATCGCATTTCCTGTTGGTTATATTGACATTGCTTAAACGTACGTGCGTGTAAACATTATTTGTTTAATTTTCGATACTTCGAGAATTTTCTTATGGTGCGGATGTTGCTTTATAGTTTTAAATAATATGAACTGGTTGGTTTTCGAAGAAAAGTTGTGTTCTCATCGAATTATAATTCGATTACCCTTCGATCCTTTTATGGATACGCGTAAACGTATGGCTGAATCATTCCGATACAATAATCATGTACGTGTTCTTGTTGTGGTAATATATGTATTATATGAAAGTTCAATAAACTGATTGTATATATTAATGATTAAAATAATAATTTTATAAATGAGTGTGGGAATGTTTGTTACAAAATAGTACAATGAAAAGTTTGGTTCAAATAATATTATACAAATATCAAGTTATAAATAAAGTATGTATTAATATTTCGATTCATAAAATTAGGTATCGATAGTTAATATTTATAAAAAAAAGTATTTTTTTTTAATGTAAAGTCCTTTGATATCACGATATTTTTTTTCATGATTTTGAGTGTTAATTGTAATAATTTTCGAAAATTCACATAAATATTCTGTTACGTAACAGAAAAAAATCAAAGAAAATCAGCAATGTATCGAACGCCAATTCAATAAAGAATCTCAAGCATAAACAAACATTGTTTCTTCGAAGGTCGATCATCGGAATTTTCCACGAACGAAAATTGAATTTTCCGACAATAACGCACCCAAAGAAAACGAATTCATCCATAAAAAAAACAATCATAAAAAACAACTTACCCTGGCCTCGGCGGATGCTCATTAAAAGCGACAGGCCTATAAGAAGGCTGCGTGACAGTAATCAGCTCCTCCCTATGCAGCCTCCTTTCCTCCCTCCTGGGCGACAGGGGCGGAGGCACCGGCGGCGACCTGGTCCTGAGGGCCGTCGCAGCAGCAGCAGCCTCCCTCCTCTCCCTCCTCTTAAAGGACTCGTTCGCTTCGGCACTGAACAAGCGATCGATCGGATCCTGCGGCGAATCCCTATCCGAATACCCGTTAGTGTTCAGCCCGTCGAAAACCGAAGCGAGCGCATCGTCGTCGTCCAAACGAGGACGCAAAGCCCTCCTGACCAAACTGGGGCTGGACAAGCCAGGCTGGGACTTCAACATGCCCGCCTCGGACACAGGGGACCCGTAAGTGAACGGCCTGGAGTCAGGTCTGGCGTGGTAGGGTATATCCGGAGGCGTCCGATCGCGACGATCGCCAACCGACAACTGGCGCGAGTTGTTGCCGTTGATGCCGTTGGAGTTGTTGGCGCCCAACTCGGGACCGGGCAAGGCCTCGACGGTGCGCATCATCTCGTGCAGGAGCTCGTCCAGCTCGCGCCTCCTCGCGCTCGGAGACGGGGAGCCCTGCCTCCTGCCGGCGGAGCTGATGCCGGAGTCCATGGAGGCGCTCAGCGGGCTGGCGCCCCCAGGGGCTCCGCCACCGGCCGTCGCCGGACACTTGGCCGGGGGCTCCGTCTCCGGGGTGGCCGCGGCTCGTCTCGACACTGTCGCGTATATGGGGCCTTCTATCGCGCCCACGCTGCTCGCGCTCCTCCTGATGTCGGTTATGCCTGATGGGGAAATAGTTTATGGGTTATTAAATGATGGTTTGATGTTGCGTTTGGTGAATGAGTCGAATTTTTTTAGGGTCGGTCGAATTAGTTTCGACTTATGTTTCCAGGGCGCTACTAATTGTACGCTTATATAGAGTTGATATAGAAATTATGGGCTTCCCCTTTGGACATATTATCATTATTGAAAAATTGATAAATTAAAATATATAATAGTTAGCAATATCTTCACTCGAATCTTATTACTAACTAGTAAATAGGTCCGATGTTAATAACATCGGCTGTGGTTTTGTTAAGAAACGGAAAACGATAAAATGTGAAAACCCGATTGTGTGAGCCTGAAATGTGTATCCGATTTGAATATTTACTATTTAATTGATATAATCAAAATAATTCATTTGTTATTTGTTTGTGACATAGGCAAAGCCAGAAGCAAAGGCTACCCGATGCCCGTACTCGATTTGAATATATTTAATATTTAATTAATAAAACCAGTTCATTTACTATTGTCACAATTACGACATATAGGCAAAGCCAGAGGCAGTACGTAATAAGCATCATATTATACACGTTAACTGTATACGCAAATAAAGACCATATTCGCGAAAAAGTCGCGAGCTTCATCGAACAGACGAACACACAGAAATCCGCCATAATATAAATTATGAAAATAGAATAATTTTTATGGAAACACAAATGAAAATGCTAACCGAAGAGCCTCAACTTAAACATAAACGCGAACACAAGCGTGAACGTGAGCTTGAACATGAGTGTATTTTATGAACAAAAACAGAAAAATTTAAAACACATTCCAAAATCTTATACTCACTTATATAAAATACGCTTACGCTCATGCTCACCATAGATTCTCACCTTAAATCAAAAAACTTCATCAAAAATCGGACATCCACATAGAAAACCCGTCGATTTCCCCTAAAACCCCATACCGGAAGAACGCCTCTTTGCAACGAAAGGACTCCGTTGTTGTCCACAGGCCAGGGCTCACCATCGAGGTCATCCATATGGTGTTTTAATGGTGAACCGCACTTTCCCTTTTCCTGAATCAATGGTGGGGACTTACGCCCAAAACGCCTCCGCAAAACTACACCGAGAACGAGTTGGCTACCATCGACTTCACCATGGCCCTTCTGTATACGTTGAATAATATGTTTTTGTTGATGGTTTTATAGGAGAAGTTATGGTATTATTCCTAATGTTCAGCACGTTCAGTATCTGTGGGTAATCAAATTAGAATGTAAAAATTACGAGTCATTCATAGTGACTTGATTCGTTTGTAAAAAACTGAATACAAAATGATTTGGTGAAGTCATATAATAAAAAATATCAGTCTATGAAAAAATTATGTTTTGAAAAGATCATAATGTTTGTATATGAATGATATTAAATATGTTTTTTTCCATATATTTTTTTCTTTTTTACTTGTATAATATATCTCAGGCGATGTAATTAATATTATTAATTGAATAATATTGAAAAATAATTGATCATATTTTCAATCTCAATTCATGATAGATTGTATAATAATTAAATTTATTTTCATTCATAAACTTTTATATTTCAAAAATAGTTAATATTTTGTACATGTTATAAGTTACCATATGGTATCCAAAACGACGACACGTCCTCTTTTTTATCAAAATAAAATAAAACATCCTTCTTTAAAACCCTAAAATGATATTTTTTATATATGTCTATCTAATAAAACTGTGAGTATTTTCAGTTATCTATAATATTAAAGAAGAATCTTCGAAAAATATGACGATATAAGAAAAGTTATTATAAAATAATTTAATATTTCTATTAATTGAAACTACAGTAAGCCCCCACTATAACTTCGAGATAGGTTCGACGTTATGGGGGGGAACTTAATGAAATCAATATATGAAACATTTTCATTTTTCGTTTTTTTTTGACATTTTTATGTAATTGCTTGTTTCAAATGCATTTGAAACAAATTTTAGATTTTTTTTTAAATTAATCTATAGAGGGAACGTTATAGGGAGGATATCATTTACTGTATATCAATGTGAAAATTTCACAAAAAAAAACCGCTCATATCTATCTCCACTTTTCAAATTTTCTTCCGGTATCCCTACAATATAAAAACACCACTTATCTTCAATATCCGAAAGACCGAATTGATTTAGAAGAATCCGAAAAGAAGCAACATAGACGACAACACGTACGTGTAGCATTTTAGAAGGACAAAACGGAATCGGTCAACAAACGACCGCCAAAAAGTAAACAGCGACAAAAAAGCGAGGTGAACGGCCGCTCCACATAGTGTGAATGAAAAACCGCACACACGAAACAAAAACGACAATGGGGGAATTTTAACCCGAAGATCGGAAGCGAAACTGGAACTTGGAACTTGGAAGGAATTTGTGGAAGGTTTGGAATTTTCGTTTTGGCAGGAATGAAAAATTTTAGGTTTCTTATTGGGCTGCTGTACGGTTTTATGTCTTGCGAAATTTCGATAGATCTGTTGTTGGGTTTATATTTTTCTTAGATGTCATTTATTGTATTGTGTAATATGTGCTTCGTGTGTTATATGATTTTATCTATCATCAATACAGTTTTCTCTATCTTATTTTATCATTTTCATCATATGTACATATGTAAACATATAAAGTTCATGATAGAACAAAAAAATTATATGTTTTTAAAAATTAACTTTCGAAGAACTAAACTATGATCTCGCATAAGAGATTCGTTAACAATAATTGTTAACGCTGACCATACGTTCTTTATTTAAGAAGACACTCCTTTATTTTACTACTCGATCCTTTTTTTCCTCCTTAACTACGTCTGTAATGGTCGAAGTTCCAGTTGTTTCCAAATTCTAACTCTACAACCGACTGCTAATGATCCCAGGATTTATTTACCGATGTATTGCATTACAATAAAATTACACAGCCTTAATCAATCTTGTTGATCAATATATTTTAAAAAATTTCCCTTTGTCATATTTTTGTGTGATTAACAAATATTTATATTTTTTCTTACTAAATATATCATATATAAAACTCTTTGATAATGATTTTAACTTAAATATTTACAGTATTTCACTTATTTTGAATGAATAATTTTCGAACAAAGAAAACGGGCATTACTAGTGATAATAATCGATTGTAAAGAAATGGAAATTCCATTGCGAATCCGTTGATTATTAAAACATCCTTTATTCAAAAAAATATGATCACCGTTCTATCACGTTCATTTATCAACTCTCGAAACATCATTTCATATTCACCGTTCATTAATTTTAACGAACGACCGTCTAATTATTCTGATCATGACTCAAATTTTTCACACGAACGAACAACATCGAAAAGCGACATTACCTTTGGGTCACCCTGTAATTTTTTGGGCGTCTCTTCTCCGAGGAATCTCCAACACGTAATATTTTCCTTCTTCGCAGCGGCAACTTCCGAAGGTCGATCTCGCTTTCCACTCGCATTCCGAAGCGTCACGAAAACCGACTCTGCACTTCAAAGCAGCCATGTTCCGGACAATCGGTGTCCATATTTCTTTTACAAATGCCTCAACCGGTAATTTGATTGAATCGTTTCCAAAATTCGTCCGGAGGTTATTTTGACAGCGCCGCGCAAAACGTCTTTTGCCACAAAATTGCTAGAAAATATCAATGTATACATTTGTGCGATCGTTTTATCTATGAACAAAACAAAGAATTTTTCTTTGTCTATGAAATTTAACAACATTTGGTAGTGCATAGGCGCCATCCACTATATATAATAGCGGATTTCTGTGTGTGTGTTCGTTTGATGACGCTCGCAACTTTTTCGCGAATATGGTCTTTATGCGTATACAGTTAACGTCTATAATATGACGATTATTACCTACTGCCTCCGGCTTTGCCTATTAATTTAGTATGATCGTAACAGAGCATGTATACTATTACTTAATGTATATTTGATCCAATCTAACCTTTCCTAATCCAACTCAACCCCCAACAATTTGTATTTATGACCGATTCAAGTATACATGGACTAAAATTCATGTGGACTGTGACATAGACACATAATAGGTGCATTATTTAACGTCTTCTGCCAAATATTACAGTTAATGTGTCTTATGAGATATGGAAAGCATTAAAAATTCATTGGATTGCCCAATACTCAATATGAAATATTTAGAAATGTTAGCATAACAAAAAAGGGTTCTCTACCACTGTCTTGAGACACATTCAATGTTATATTTAATATACAAGACAATAAATGATGTATCCACAATGTGAATCATAAAATATTGTTAAGTTTCATAGATAAAACAGGATTCTTTACTTCATCCATGATCAAAAAAGTTAACTATCCCTGTCTAAAGGCACGACAACTGTCATATTTGACAGTAGACGTTAAATAATTCACCTATTGTGTGCTTATGTCCACGTGTATTTCAGTCCATTTATATTTGGATCAGCCATAAATATACATCGTTGAGGGTTAGGTTGGATCTTTGATTTGTTTCGATCAAAGTTTTGGATTAAATTAAGTCATACATGGACTAATCATATACATTCTGCGACAATTATACAAAATGGCGCCCATACAACACCAAATATAGTTAAATTTCATAGACAAAGCAAGATTCTTTGCTTAGTTCTTGATCAAAACGATTACACAAACCTAGCATAACATATACATATATTACGTTAGATCAAAAACACCCACAAACGGACAGAATCAGACCGATTATGCGCAAGATTGACGATTTTAATAACCCACTAGTATCCGAAGCGCGAATAATGAATCGTTCGAACGCGAACGCAATTTGTATCGAATTAGCATGCGAAATGTCGGATTTATCCGACGCCATATTACAAATAACGACATGCACTTCGTTCGGTCGTCGCATTGTAAATCGTTGGCCGAAAGCGACGTTTTTACTTTCGATTTTTATCGCGCGTTTCGATTTGCCGCAATGGCGATTTTCACGGAAAACGCGCCCAATACACGTACGCGCGTATATAAAAATAAATAAATGCGAGCATAAATTATCGTTTATGTAATTTTGTCGTTGCATAACGCAATCATTGTGTTTTTACGAAATAAGACCGTAAAAAAAATGTGTAGTATATTCAAATTTTTGCGTTTCGCTCTCGTTAACTCGCGTATAGGAAATTGATTCGGTCATTGTTTAAATTCGGACGATAATGATGGTTTTTTTTTTTTTTAAATAATTGGTTTATAACATTACGGCGGCGATTCGTTTCATTCCGATTTTGAAAAAATTATATGTCAAAAAAGTTTTGGTTTCGATGAAAGTAAATAAATTTAGGTAGTTATTTATGTTTAGGGTACCCAAATTTAATTTAGTATTTACGAAACACGTTTTCTAATTTTTCATTGATAAAATGCGACATTTAATCTGAGTACCCCTTATGTTTCATATTTCATTAATTTTTAATTAATTAAATAAATAAATTATACAAAAAAGATTTCATTTATAATTTACGAACACATTTAAAACGAGACTGAAGGAACCGAAATATTTTTTCGAGTTAAAATAATTTCATTTTAAACGTTATGACATTTTTTAATACATATATTAATAATATATTATTTTTTCAAGATCACAAAAAATATCTCTTAAGCGTTTCCGTATTAAACTATTATATTTTAATAAAAATATGAGATATCCCCAATTATTCGATATAACAGAACTTTCTCACTCAAAATCATCAAGAAAATTCGTGCTAAATTTACAACAGGTTTGCATCAACAACGGCAATTAAAATCATCGTCAATGCGATCGAGTCTACAAAAAAATAGCCTCAGGTGCAAACTTTGATGATTCACACAACTCGTTCAGCCCCACAGCGAAAATAATAATAAATAAACGATTTATCTATGAATTTAAATCGGCATATCATTAACGCGGTAATGGCATATTATTTAATTGCTTTAGAATAGAACACGCGATTTATGATATTTATAATATTGCGATTATCGAACGATTCCATTATGTTTCGATCGTTTTTGAAACATAGCTGTGAATTTATATGTTTGAATATTCAACAATATTTCATTGTTGAACGTTTACAAGAGGCTTTCACCGAACCGAGCAGAACTTCTCGATGTTTAGTCAAATCCTTCGTTTATTTGTCGAACTTTCTTTTGGGAAAAATCGAGTTTGTTTTGTTAACGTATTCATAAAACTGTTTTAGGAATATGTG
Source organism: Hydropsyche betteni (assembly GCA_028571205.2). NCBI lineage: Eukaryota > Metazoa > Arthropoda > Insecta > Trichoptera > Hydropsychidae > Hydropsyche > Hydropsyche betteni. Next base: position 4,237,907 of record JAOXNN020000021.1, on the reverse strand, counting down.
GAATGAGAATTTATATTTTTAGTAAAAAAAAATTGATAAAAGTTACAATATAATACCCAATAATCAATTGATGATATCGTTGAAATAAAATATTATTTTTGTGTATAATGACTGAAATTTAATATAATTTTTATTTGTAAATAGTTTCTCATTGCTATTATCTAGTTACTTATCGTTTAATTGATATTAAGATTTATCGAAATCATATTTAAAATGATTTTCGAAACAGACTGTGTTCAGGAACAAAGCTCGGCGGTAGTATGTACATATGACATTTGAATGCGTCGAGAGTGAAAGTTCCACAGAACAAACAAAACTTTGTACCCGTTCAATGTTTTTTTTTTAATTCATTTTGTGAGTACACTTTGTGTACTCGAACAATTGTCATGTCCTAATTGTCGAAATTTACATGTTTTTTTTTCGAAAACGTTAATTTTTTTATGGCAGTTTTCGATGTTAGTTTCATTTTTTTTCTATTCTAATTGTTATTTTTCTGAACAGTCAACTTCATTATTTTTTTACTCACACGTAAATATTAGCACGATCTAATTTTTATAATATACTTATTTTTATTCAAAATATTTTTTTAAAAATTTTAAAATCAATGAACATCACTCTAAAAGTTAAATATTCCACCATTTGAATGAGCTAAAAATAAGTAGTCTTAAAATAATTTAATAGTTTTTAATATATATTTTTCAACCTATAAAATATAAACTATAGGGTCGTGTTTCTCAATTATTTTTATTCGTGTTATATGTATGTATAATTAATTATCGTTTTCGGTAGTTATGCGCTTTTTGTTTTCTTTTGTTATGCAATTGGCGATTATATAAAAATTACCAGCAGAAAAATACCGATTTTTGAAGTATCGTCTTGAATGTGGGGAATAAATCATCGGATTTGCATGGGATATTTTGCAAAAATTAGATAACTCCAAAATGTCATGTTAAGAAACGAGCTCAATGGCGTTGTGAAATATTGTATGTGTATCGAATTTTAATGAAAAAATTTCATGTTATATAATTGATAATCAATTCATCTTGTTAAAATTGAAAAAGAATCTGGGGTCTATTGAGTTGAATGAAATTTTGACTATTTGTTTATTGTGTTTATTATGATGACAATAATTAATTTTAATCAATTCATAATATGACAATAAAATTGATTATTGATGAAATTTATTAGATAATGTAAATAAATATTGATAATTTAATACATCTACGACCTGAAAAAAATTTACCCAATGAAAATAATATGACAATATACTAATACGATATACTAATACAATATATTATACTAACACAAAATGTGTTACAAATTATCACAATTCTCAACATACTACCATACAAAACATCGCAAGACAACTTTTCCATCCATTTCTATTCTAACGCACCCTCTCCTTCCATGTTAAGGATTTTATCCATCCACCTTCCACACGATACAGCACAATGTGTGATACAAACATAACAATTCTCAACATACTACCATACAAAACATCTCAAGACAATTTCCCCATCCATTGCTATTCTAACGCGCCCTCTCCTTCCATTTCAAGGATTTCATCTTTACATCTTCAATACAGCACAATACAACAACTCATTATAACACAATGTATGATACAAATCATCACAATCCCAACATAATACCATACAAAACATCCCAAGACAACTTCTTCGTCAGTTTATATTTTAATGCATCCTCTACTCCCATTTCAAGGATTTCAACCACCCACCTTCTACACAATACAACACCATTTGTAAAACAAATCATCACGATTTCCAACATACTGCCATAAAAAAACATCCCAAGCCAACTTCTCCATCCATTGCTATTCTAACGCACCCTCTCCTTCTATTTCAAGGATTTTATCCATCCACCTTCCATATAATATAACACAATGTATGATACAAATCATCAAAATTCTCAACATACTACCATACGAAACGCCCCAAGACAACTTCTCCATCCGTTTCTATTCAAGCGCACCCTCTCCTCCCATTTCAATGATTTCATCTACCCACCTTCAATAAAACAGAACACAACAACTCATCATAAAACAATGTATGATACAAATCATCACGATTTCCAACATACTGCCATAAAAAAACATCCCAAGCCATCTTCTCCATCCATTGCTATTCTAACGCACCCTCTCCTTCTATTTCAAGGATTTTATCCATCCACCTTCCACATAATATAACACAATGTATGATACAAATCATCACTATTTCTAACATACTGCCATACGAAACACCCCAAGACAACTTCTCCATCCGTTTCTATTCTAACGCACCCTCTCCTCCCATTTCAAGGATTTCATCTACCCACCTTCAATAAAACAGAACACAACAACTCATCATAAAACAATGTATGATACAAATCATCACGA
>JAOXNN020000021.1:4222817-4235415 GCA_028571205.2 Hydropsyche betteni | reverse complement strand
TAATAACATCGGCTGTGGTTTTGTTAAGAAACGGAAAACGATAAAATGTGAAAACCCGATTGTGTGAACCCGAAATAAGCATCGTATTATAGACGTTAACTGTATACGCACAAAGACTATATTGCTATAAAAAGTCGTGAGCGTCATTCGAACGAACAACACACATGTAGAAATCCGTGATTATATATAGGGGATAAAACACTCAAATTATACTTTAATAAAAGAAAAAAATCCTCAATTAATGATTTCAATCATAATCATATTAAAAATATTGTTTGTTTTTCATTTATAGAAACTGAATTGTTTCCAATTTCTTAATTAGTTTCTCTTCAGTTTTTTTACGATGCGAGTTATATAACAATTTACATATTTATAGAAACTGTACATAAAGACAAACGTTTCATAATTAATTTTAATCAAATCGTTTTGTTTCATATTCATACAAAAACAGCATTAAATTTATTCTACAGATAAATCTAATATGCAAGAAAAACACGTAATTACATCAGAATAAATATTTAACCAACTACTATGGACTGACGACTCGATTCGAGTCCATTGAGATTCAAGGAATAAATGCACAGGAGAAAGTCGATAATTGTAACAGTCTAGTTTTGATCTCGAAAGACCGTATTCATTTGTAAATCGCCGGTGTTAAGTATCTTGTTCCAAACAGATAAAAATCAAAAAGTGGATTGAGTCAATCAAATACGCCAATGACGAATGTGTGACTGATTGATTACAAGAAAGCGTGTAAAGTGAAAATCGATGTCGAAAATTATATTCATTAGTAAACAGTTGAGAAATATTGCGCATTCCGTTGATTATGCGTAATTTTTATTACAGGAATACTATCTTTCATATTAGCGAGTCCGGGAAAACCCTTCAAATATTAAAAAAAAATAAACCCGATTGAATCATGTTAATTTTTTTTCGAAATTGTACAATTTTAATTTTAAATAGAAATGACTGCTAATAATCTAAACCGTATTATTTTATAATAATTCATTCGTTTCATTTCTTAAATGATAAAACTACAGAAGAGCTGCAATAAATATTGAATAATATATCGCAAAGTGTGAGTGGGTGGGTGAATTTCGCCTTCACAATGAACAACACAAGATAGCACATTAGGGCTGAGCTACACCAGCTTCAAACGTGTTTTTCATTGATGAAATCCATAAAATTTAAACATAGAATTTGCGTCATTTTGATTTTAAACAATAATCTTCGAGTTGATTATTTAAAGAATGATGACCAATAATTCTATCAACTCGATAAAATAAAGTTACTAGGCCGTCCTAGTTGGCAACATAGCCGCAATCGTAACCGCTAATCGCCGCTAAGTTTACATTAACTTTTATCGTAATTCTAAATTAATTTGTTACGTCGAAAACGAAAATAAACATAAACAATATTGGAGCGTGCAACCGTCGATGCCAAAAAATTAAATTTAGACAAATCTTCGATAAATAAACGACCACTTCGAGCGGCAAAGCGTCGAGTAACGTTCTTTGCGAATTTGGTGGGAAATTAAAACTAGATCGAACATATATATTCGTATCAGACAAGCCATAAATTAACGGGGTGATTATGTTGTCGTTAAAAGCTCGAATTCGCCCACGTTCATAGAACCAGATTCAGATTTGAAACAAGTTGCAGGATTCTTTAAATCCTTGCGCGATCGACGTCCGTCGGTTATTATGGAGCTTTCACTTTCGCCATATAAGTTAATTGTTCGGAAAGCAATAGAAACTTCGTATTTGCATTTAGAAATCAAAGTTGACGAAGCGGATGAAAAAAGTTGTATAAAAGTGTTGGCTTTGGAATTGAGGTGCAAAAATTCGTTAGTCGAGAGACTATGTTTAGAAAAGCACCTGAGTTATTATTTTCAGACATCGACCTGCAAAAGTTGGCTAAAATTATTTTCGAAAATAGACCCACCACTAGCTCTATACGATAAGATTTCGAAAAACACCTGGAAAAATTCTCATAAGCATCTTCTTGGCAACACTGATCTAAACTTGTATAATGCAAACGAAATATCGAGATCGAACGCATATCGATTTTCGAAGATCTCAAAACGTAAATCAAGCAACCTTTCCCAACAGGTAAGATCAAATCGATACCTATAAAGAAGAACCGAAGTGATTCCGAGAATATGGTAACGACAAAAAAACAATAGTAAAAACAAACTTTACTCTGTTCGAAACGTAGACAAGAAATGTCAACGAGACGAGTAGAAAACACCGAAAAAAACAAAACCCACCTCTCCTCTTCTATTATAGCTGATCCAACGGCCCCCAGACTATTTTGGACTCCACGAGTACACATGTTCATCACATCGTCATAAATCCGTACTAAAGATGCCAAAAATTTAACCAGCGGTTACCAGCGAAAAGTCACGATTCGTGAACCAGTTCTAGAATCGGCTCGGGGAGCATTTATTAGCGCCAACTCGTATTGTATGCGAATTTGCGAAACAATACGAAAGCGGATTAAGCCTCAGCAGACGCCGAGTCTATTTTTTCGAGTAAAAAACCAAAACCAGTTTCGTTAACAGCCGAAAAGTCCGCAAAAAGAAGATGGCAACGTGCAGTAAAAATGCCCCGGAGAGAACGCGGCCCACAAATTAATAAATTACATTATGCGAGTAGAAGTATAGGTTCGGTTCAACCCACCACAACCGGTTCAACAGAAGTTAGCAAAAACGAAATTTGAACGGCGAAAAAAAATCAACGATATCGCATGCATCGCCAGAGCAAACAACCGTGGGAGTCAAAAATGTCGTTGATCGACAATTAAAAAAGACACTCCTAGAGACCGTAGGCAGGAAGTCAATTGGCTGTAGAGGAGGCTCAAATTGGGTCGATCGCCAATTGATCGATAGGAAGAAATTCGCGCCAATTGAACGATGACGCAAAAACAGACGTTCTCACATGTCACAGAGCTTTCACACACGTCGGTCCGAACGGGAGCACTAGTTTAGATATCGATATGGTTATTTATTTGATATTGTCTCACTTTCGACCGGTTGCGACGGGAACGGAGCGAGATAGCCCCAAGTGAGTCGAGCACCGGCACCGACTGGACACGCGAGTCGCGAGTCCTTTCATTCAAGCGGTCCGCCGAGATAAAAAGCGAACAAGAAGACTAATCTCATGAGGAGCGAGAGCGAGGGAAGAGAGGATAGGGAGCGAGAGGGACCCGTGGTCAGAAATAGCCACGGCCGGGCAGCTGAGGAGCCAGACGCGACCCAGCACCGTCGAAAGACGATCGATTTCCACTTCACGTGCGAAAGATATAATCTTAGACTTGAACTAGCACTTCAAATGCCTCACAAGATATTATATTAAACCAGAACTTCAAATGCCTTCTATACAGAAATTCAATTTTCATCGGATACAACTCTGTTGCTGAGCTCAACATCAAAATTTTATTGAGTCGTTATTTAATTCAAGCCATTCTTGATAAATAAAATACGTAATCGTGCACACCCACCTCGGCACGCCCACGCTCCTGACCGTGACAGGGTCAACCTGGAGTGCAGTACGTGCACCAATCTACATAATGCTCTTGTATGCGAAGCATTTTCATGAGATTGGCAGCTGAAATGGTTTCGACATCAGAGGACTCCTCAATTTCGGATCAAAACAATGGACGGTTAGTCGCAGATTAGCCGTGTGGGTGTGCCCATATCGAGAGCAAGGTTCGGTGCCTACGATGATGCTTCGTCGTGGCCGTGATCGTCTTGGAAGACGAAGGTTTATAGACGAGAATTGTTACACAAATTACGTGCAATGATCCGTTGCGTCATCGCGGAACGAATGCGAAATGTTCTCGAGCTGATTAGTCGATGTTTACTTTGTTTATTTTGACTGGGTCTGTTACAAGACGATGATGACGTCTAGAAGGTGAGGACCTTTATAAATAAATGCGTTTTGGCGGAGATTCTTTGGTGCCCTTTTTGGCCGGCGCCAACGTCTAATAAACACGCTAATAATCATATTTCATCTGGATACTAGCAGAATATAAATTTGTCGGTTTATATATAAATTTTGATACGAACGTATCGTCCATGAATGAAATTAAATTAGCCGTCATTAATCATTGGTGTTTTATATGAAGAAAAAAATTACTAAGGATACGTTAATAAATTACTTATTAGACGTTCCGTTCTTCTTTTAACTTTTTCAAAAATAAAACGAGGATTTTTAAAATAATATATATAATATTTACCGTGTCCATCTACTTCATCTATAGTATTGTTTTGAAGGTGTTGTAAACTATCCCAGCGGGATATAACGTCATCAACGGAGTGGACCCGTACTGCTGGTGTGGGAGCTGGAGATGGACGTCCACCTGCCACTTGAATTTCCACAGAACCATCCAATGGGAATTGTTCATCTGTTACCGAATTCAATATTAATTATAATAGTATAATTTCAAAAGCATGCAGAGAAATATATCAATTCTATACCATTACAGGCATAATCCAGATCATTTTTGGTAAAAATAATTGTAAAATCAGACACAGCACAAGTATGAAATTGACAGGAAAATAACAATCTTCTTTCGTTTTTATTAAGAGGTGAACCAGCATGAGATGCTAATGGATGGGGTCGAGTATAACAACGGAGGAGGACATCTCCTCTAACGGCTACACCACCGGCTGCTCCTGCAGAGCTCGGTGAACCTAAAGCTGCAGTGAATTGCCTTGCACCGACACCTAATGAATACACATCTGAAAAGATAAAACAATATATTTTTAAATACATCCAAACAAACACAATCAAAATATATTAAAAAAATATTTACTCGAGGTATATATTGGCATAATTCCTTCATAAAGCTTAAGAAATACATGTGACATAGGAGGTGCACCCACTACGGTCACATGAGTTAATAATAAAGGAGCAGGATTAACTTTTATACTTCCAGCTAAAAGCCCAGCAAAATATTCCACATATCTGAAAATTTTTATTTAAATTATTACACATTTTAATAAGTTGAATATTGAAATAAATATATTTTAATACCTTCTATGAGAAGGAGCTACATTTACAAAAGCTGCAGATGTGTCTAAAAAGCGCCGCATTGCAAAACGGTCAACAGCTTGTTCTTGCCTTGCACAGATGGAGCTATATTGTAAATATGATGATACTGCAATCGTGAGACGCTCTCGGTTTCCACTGTGACAATTAAATTATATAAATATCAATAAAATTAATTCATATAAATATTATGGTTAATGATGAAAAATTTACCAAGCTCTTAATACGGCAATATGGCTTGGATTTTCAGCTAACCAATGTTCAACTTTTTTACACAACGAACATAAACCTTCGAGTGGAGGAGCTAAGCTGTGTCTCCACGACATATCACAAACTCTACCACTATGTTCTTGTACCACATCTTGGCGTCGTTCACTTAAATTAAATATCTGAAAATAAATTAGATGGAAATTTATTAAAATTTGTAATTATTTTAAATAATTTTCATAATATAATAAAATATTAACCATATAATTTTGTCCATGTTTTGTATGAAGCATTTGAGCAGCTTCTCTCTCTTGAAAGTTCTTGTTTGGGTTGACATTTCCTATCGCTGGTAACCACAACGCTAAAATTCTCTCGGTGACATAGCTGAGTTCCATCTGTCCTTGATTTTGCATTTCTAGCCTATTTGCCAATTTTCGGTTTTCACTTTCGCCATCCTCCTGAAACGTAAAGAACAAATTGAATTTCCGAATCTCATGAATCATGTTCTATTTTTCAAATTTAGTATGTCATATTTATAGTCAGTCCAATTTTGATATATTTAGTGAGACGCTTTGAAGCTATTTTAATTTCCAAGGTCGTAATATCGTATTCAGAATATTCTGGAATGGATTTAGACGTATTGTAATAAAAAATATATAATAAATTTTTTATTGCACATACCAAAGTTTTTTAATTAAAATAAGGTATTTGGTGATTTTTATCATAAAAAAATATTAGACATGGCTCATACTTCGGATGCAAATATTAAATCATCATTTCATGTTTGCAATAAGAAAACGAGCAGGAATGTCGCATCAAGCCATAAAAAAAGAAAATTCAAATAAATCACTCCATACACGGCAGTGCCAACCGCCAATTAGAATCGAATACGTTTCCGCGAACAAAAACCAAATTCAAAACACCGAGAAGACTCCACAACGAAACGAAACCAAAGAAGACCACACAAACAACCATCGCCAATTGACAGACGCGCGCGAATATAAAACGAAGCACTCTCAACGGACAAATGTTGACTTTAGCGGTTCGCAGAAGTCTTCAAAAGCGGTGAGAAAGCGCAGACATTTTCCCGGTCATCTGTCACTGTTGCCAACCCGCCGAAACATCGACCATGCACAAAAACGCATTCCGAGACAGAGGCGCGTTCCCATACGGTTCTATTTCCATATGGAAAATTCCATGGTCCTTTCTGTCTTTCATCCTGCGAAGATTGCGTTTTGTTTGCAATATCAATTTTTTTTTTTTTGGTTGTCGGTATCTTATTATTCACAAAGGGAGTGTTGGTTTGGTGTTGTGTGCTTTGTGAAGGTTTTTTTTTCGGTCTTATCTCTCGCGCGGTGCTGAATTGCCGACAGGATAATGGCGTAATAAAACGATACAGTAATTGTGCGATTAAAAGCGGTTTGTTGATTTCGTTGGAAATTCGAATGCGGATGTTTTTATCAATTTAATTTGATAAATGTTTGTTAATATAAAAGAATTTTTGCGAGTTTTTATCCGAAGATAACGCTCGAATGAGATATGTTTGTTTCGTCAAATTTTCGAGGCGTGAAAATATTTTACTACGAAAATAAAAAAATGCTAATAGACAAAAAGATGAGTAATTATAATGTGGTGTACCACATGTTAGTCAGGAATCACAATAATATGAATACCACAATTGAATATTATGACATCACTTAAATTAAAAAAAATGATGAATAACAATTGTTGAAAAAGTGTATAATTTTCGAAAAATCTATTAAAATATTAATATAACAATACACTTTTAGAATCCACAATCAAAACACACTTCAATCACATAAAATACCCATAAAAACGAAACGATATCGATTCCAGCATCATGCGGATGTCGCACACAAGTAATTCCACACAGACACAAACTTTCCAAGATACAAAAAGCTTTTCTCGAGCGCAAAATAGAACGCCTTACTCAAAATTGAAAACGACGCCCCAAACACATCTAAATATAAAATCAAAGAAAAAACAATCCCACTACCGCTCCAGAAGAAACGAAAACGCCGAATTTCACACACAACATGACTAAACCGATTCAGCATCGTACAAAATACATTTTCGCGTTAGTTTCGCGGCATATTCAATACCTCGGTATGCGAATAGAGATGGTGAGAGACGCGCCACAGGGAAAGGGCCAGTTCGAAAAGCAGGTGCGGGGCGTCTTTGTGGAGGGCGGGGGCGAGGGCGCAGTCCCCGCCGCGGCGCCGGCGCCCCATGCCACGTGCGCCCCCAGCGGAGCACAGGATGCACATGAGGAAGCCGCAGACGAGACGAGACGACTGCAGCCGGGCGGGGGGCGGGGGAAAATGGGCGGGAGTCGGGCGGGAAACGGGATCGTTTCGATGCCGTTTAAAATTCTAATGCAGTCTCGTATTGTGGTCTTTATGACAATGGAAATAGGGAATGTATTCGCTTTTTGATATCGAGGGATTCGGATGAAAATTGTGGTGGTGATGATCGTTTAGAGCGGCGCATAACCTTTTTTGTAAGGTGGGGCAGTTTTCCTGTTTTTTAATTGTTCGCGGGCCGAAATGATTTATATATGATTTGAGAATTCTATAATAGAAGAAAGTGTTTATTTAAAAATATATATATAGTATCGTTGTAAACATAATATTTAAGTGATTAGGTTATTTTATTCGATTTTTATTGATATATCATAAAATTTGATACTATGTATTAAATACATTGAAAAATTTTAAAAATAGTAATCGAAATTTTATCTAGTAATGAAACAAAACAGGTAAAATTTAAAATATGAACACATTAAAACATTGCTTAATCTGCCTATAAACACAGAAAACCATTGTCAATATGCCTTTGAAAATATCACTCATCCCCCTTTTTTCACTTATAATAGAAGGGACACTTCTATTGACCAAAATGAAACAATTGATTCGGAATTTTTATTAGTGATACGTAAAACTCATAAAAAAACTATTTTTAAATAAGAATTAGTTTAAGGCTCAGCGGGCCACGGGTTATGCATCACTGCAATCTTAGCGGGAGTGAATGCATATCCATTACAATGATGCTTTTTATATAACAAATGCAACATTATAGTTCTTATGATAATATCAATTAAAATACATAGTCGGATACAAAAATACATGATAAAAATGTATCGAAATATACGCTTTATATTCAATCGCAATAAGATCGAAATCCGTTTGCACAATACATAACAAACAGCACCGTTTCGGTCGAGAGGGGCGTCGTTGTCATGGAAACGCAGCGTCCGCGCGTATGCGGCAAGGGATAAGATGCAGCAATATTTCTTTTTCGATTTTATTTTCGGTTGGTGCACGTGCGGCTCGATCAATTGCTCGTTTTCGGTAAATATTTGTGTTGAGCTCTCGTACGGTTTAATTTGAAAATACGGTCATAGCGCGAGTCCGAGGTGAGATATATCGTAAACACGCGTTCCGCTTTTGGAATGATTTGGATTTAGTCTTAGGGGAAAGGACGCCGATAATGAAAATGAATAAATTTTATTATTATTATTACGTTTGAAAAGACGGAAATTCGCTCACAGTTTTGTGAGTCAAAAGCAGATCGTCTTGGGAGCAAGATGTGAATTAGATGAGAATTACAAATATTATTTATTTTAATTTCTAAGTTGACTGGTAAACACAACAAAAGTCATGCAAATCATCAATTCGGCTTTTAGAGGAGATATCACAAATTAAATAAGTATTTGTAGACAAATTTTCGACAACGTTAAAATTTTAAGAGACATCAAGAATCCACAAAAAATGTTCGGAGACTATTAGCAGACCTCAAAGTTAGAACTATAACCATTTCAAGATATCTAACTAACATAGGGAAGGTGAAAAAAGTATTGTTCTATTACAACGCAAAGCCTCACAACTCTTTAATAACGGATTCAAAATTAACGGAATTGAAAATTCAAATCACGACACTCCTGCTTATTCTCCTACTAATTCTGTGATCGATTATCATTTTATTTTTTTAAAATTTAGATTCATTCCTCAGCCAGAAAATTTTTACCAATCCATGCGATATTGAAAAGACCTTTGATGACTTCGTAGCCTCCGAAAATATAATTTTATAATCACGGAAGATATTCGTTACCGAAACGTTGGGAGAAGACTCTTGATGTAATGTGATCTTATTTTGATAAATTAGTTTTGAAAATCAAAAAAAGTTACAGCATTTTATTTTTTACAAAAAAAATTCAAGTTTTACAACCTAATATTTACGAAATTGAATATATTGAAAATTCTTATACGGATTATACACGGTCAAAGTTTATTATGATCGTCATAAATTTTCGAATTGAAAACTTTCATCCGTATACGCATTGCACAATCGTAAAAAATCAACACGTATCATTATAAAATATCGCGGACTTTCCATTCGCGCAATAACAAACAAACAAAAAAAAAAGCAACCACCCAACCGACAAGGGTTATTATAAGAACCGACTAAACACATAATCACATTAATTTATGAAATGACTACGTGCGAGTACGCCGTTTTTATCGCAATCGATAGAACGACCGGTGTTTTTGCCTTTTACACATTCCAATTATGCAAACGAGACGAAACTATTCAAATTCGTCCTCGACTTGCGTTGGGTGCGGGTCTTTTCGTCTATCACTTGTTCGGATTATGTGTTTTTTAATTTTTTTGGGACCAGTTCGCAAAACGTTTGACATTTAAATTTGCCGAGTGTTTCTTGCGTTTCCTGTATCTTTTCTTTTCGATATTTATAGTTGTTGAAAAAATCGTTCATATCAGTATAATTAATGGTGGTTCGATAAGTGGTATTAAATGGTGCATAGTCGATCGAGATAAATCATGCGTATAAAAAATATTTAATTGATGTCTGTGCGTTTAATAATTTATGTATTTTTCATTATAAAAAAGTATTATTAATTTTAGCGAACCGTTTAAATGATATATTGCAATTCATTAACTTTGTCTTGACTAACGTTAGATTGAGTCAATGACTTTGGATGATTAATTTGGAAATCTTTTGACATGAAACGCATATACTAATATTTTTATGCATTTGTTATTGATATTGATTTTTTTAATTTAGAATGAAATATGTATATATTATATAAAAAATATATATATTTAAATTTTTAAGACAATATTAATTTCAAATCTAAATAATATGATGATTAATTTCAAAATACATATTAGGTATATTTAAATATAAATTTGTAAAAAAAAATCAGTTTTAAGTTGATTCAAGCAATCAGTACTCATATGGAACAAATTTAAACGATTCTATGAGATTAATTTGAATTTTTTTCAAAATGAAACATTTGTACCAATATTTTTGTACATCTGATGAAATATTTTCATTATTTTGAACTTATAAGAGGATGGCACAGCGTGTAAATCACAGTTTTTTTTTCGAAATTTGGCGTAATGATACTGTAAAGTTACGAATAGGGTACAGATATTTTTTTCAATGACCAAAGTAATTTTTCGAACGCACACATTCTAATGCTCGTGAAAAATTCACACTCATTCATTCATTAGCAACCTGTTAGTTATTCACCTCAGGACAAAGTCTTATCAAACAAATGTGATGGGATACCATGTTAGCCCATGTCGTACAGCAAAAGACATGTACCATAAGAGCCAATCCACCCTTGCTAACCTAATTTTATTAAATACTTAGGATCGGGGTCGTAGATAGAAATTCCGGGATTTGGGAAAAAAAATCAACTTTTTTTATTGATATTCAACATTTTCTAAAAAATCGACCTTCAGTGCCGAAGATAAAATAAATGATTACTCCCTTCAGATTCACAAAAACGCAATTACGCTCCCTTTCTCTAAATAACCGCATTTCAAGAAAAAAAATAAGAACATTCTGTAAATTTTATAAACAAAAAAATAGGACGCCTCACAGTACTAACAGCACATGCCTACTTTGCTACACCTTTACTCACAAGAACCGACTTTTCCAGAACACAAAAATTTTCGAAATCGATCGCGAGCCCTGAGAATTCATCCCTCTTAACACCCTTGATCAGGATTACATTATTTTTTTTAAATGCACGTTTAAATTGTCCACAAAATTCATGGTTGGGACAACCATGAATTATGTGGACAAGCAGTGATTTAAACTAATGCAAAAAAATAATGATTCACACAATCATCCACCAATCATGTTGACCAACCAAGTTACCGACCGAGTGTTATCACTTCAAAATATTAAAAAAAATCGGGTGCTAACAAATTGTAACTATTGTCATGCATCTTAACCACCGAGATATATACGTATACGCGATTACAACCTGTCAGATATGACAGTCCATCTATCGAGCGGTAGCGATACTTATTTTGAATCGCAAACTGTTGATTTCCGACCGATACGTTGGCGTCCGCCCGTTGTCTTAGCACCAAAAATCGTATCATTCCCAAAACAAAAGCTTTCAAACATCCAAAATTAAGACTTGTCAGACATGACAGTCCATCTATCGAGCGGTTGCGATACTTATTTTAAATCGCAAACTGTTGATTTTCGACCGACACGTTGGCGTCCGCCCGTTGTCTTAGCACCAAAAATCGTATCATTCCCAAAACAAAAGCTTTCAAACATCCAAAATAAAAAAAAAAGCTCACCGATCTCCTGAGACTAGGCGTCCCTTCCCTAGCGCCAGGCGGAGCCGAGCTCCTCATCCCGACCCCGTTCTGTGCGATGCTCAAGGAGCCGTTCCCATTACTGTTGGCCATCTGATGGTGGTGATGGTGGTTGTGCACCGACGACGACCTGACCGGCGAGGACCTGCGCAGCGTCGGCCATGTGGGTCCTTCGCCCTCCCGCCACTGCCTGTGGATCTGCCAGCTGGTGTCCGAAAACCTCTCCCCCTCCTGCGAAAGTGATGTCATGTTTAATTGGAATTAGCGATTTTTTTCGCGTTGCGGTTTGGTGTGCGAGGAAAGGTCGTCGTGTGCGCGATGGGAGCGGTTCGTATGGCTCTATTGGGTGTTTATGCGGAGCGATTAATTGAGGGGCTCGGCAGTAAATGGTGCTAAGCGCCAAAATTGTAAAATTGAATTTATTTTATTTAATAATAAAAAAATTAACACTTTTGTTAAAGAAATTCTCTATATGTAATAGCGGATTTCTGTGAGTCCGTGTGTGTAGATGACGCTCGCGACTTTAAAACGACGCGTCGATACGATTATTTTTATGCGTCTATAAAATTATTCTTCATGCGTATACACTTAACGTCTATAATATCATGCTACGAAAGCGTCTCTATTGACTTATGCAATACGTCGATTATTACGCAGTGGAAAAAATATTT
>JAOXNN020000021.1:4205546-4222717 GCA_028571205.2 Hydropsyche betteni | reverse complement strand
AATAAATAATTCAACCAATAAATTTAAACGTGCATTGATTGCGCCCATCTCGCATCCACGAAGAGAGGGACAAAGTTATATATATATACTTCAAATAAAAAATGATATTATTTGTATAGTATACATGTTAAAAGTTGTATTTTTCCCTTTCCCCCTAAAAAAAAAAAATCCTGGCTACCACCGTGTTGTTTTAGTCCAAATTAAGAAAGGATGCATTTGAATTATAAAAATTTTCATAGTACATGGTAAGTATAATATTTCATTGGCTTCAGATCCGTTTTTGATGATCGAGTTTTATGGTGATTATAAAAATTATTTTTTAATAAAACTGATGTTTTTTAATGAAAAATATAAGAATTCATTTGAATTAGTAAATTAATAGAAATATCTCATACAAGTAAATGAAAAATCATTTTTATCGATTAAAATATTATTATATTGTTCATTTAAGAAAAAAATATATTTGGGACAAAAATTAAACTAAAAAACGAAAATATATTAAATTTTTCAATAAAAATTATTATCCATTTGCCAAATAATGATATCATACTTAAAATATGAGTTAAAAAACGACTCAACATATGAATAGACAAATAATTAATTCCTCGCTCATAAATAACATTAACTAATAAGAATTTTCATCGACATTATTATAATGAGCTAATTTATAACGAATCGACATTACAAAACGATTGCATCCACATAAAAAGCCCCAATTAATAATTTTCCGAACATCTGCCGCGCATTCCTCCCAAAAAAAACTAATGATCGAACGATCGAATAATTCTCGACTTTCACATTAACATAAACACAAACCACCGTTTGCATAATACAAAATTAATTCGCATGACCATAAAAAGCGCAAAGCCGAATAAACATGTCAGTTCGAAAGTCCAATTACGAGAAGCGCCAAACAAAAGGCCGACGATCAAGAAAGTGGAAGTGGACCCGATATCCGTCTGCGAAACCGAACGATTAAGCCATTACAAAAAACGACACGAAGGCTTTTTTAGTATCGTATAATCCAAAAAAAAAATCAAAAGCGAGACGTCGATTGAGCGAAAAAAGCGGTTACTTAATGTTTCGATAAAAACGACGCGCGTAATCGCCGCGAACAATTCGTTCGAAAAGTGCCATTATTAAATCCATCTTCTGGATTTTTTTTTATATTTTAACATTCTGTATAATCTCTATTATGGTTTGGATGCGAATAATGCGAAATTTCGCATCGCAGACACGGCCAATTTGTCCGTTGGAATTATTCATTTTCGTATGCGGCATATGTCTGCTTGGGTGACATTGACATTGATCGTTCGAATGTTGAGAAAATATCGACAAGGCTATTTATTGACGCTGAAACAACGTCAATGCATTCTGATTGTTTCAAATAGATTCGATTGACGTAAATAGGTTTTTGATATATGAATATACAGCGGGACATCGATTGTATGGACTAAGCGGAAATTGAGATAGTCCGGATAGCGAAAAATCTGGATAGTCAAAATATAAGAATGAAAATTCGATTATCTGCACTAAACTGGGATTGATATAGTCCAGATGATGAAACTGGATAATCGAGACAAGAAAAAATTATATTAAATTTAATTATTTATGGACATTTTTGGTGCGCATAATTATGTACACAGCCTTTAAGTATTTTTTAAGCGTATTTACAGTCTATTTATTTTAGGTTATTTAATACTGGTAATATTTGAGAACATAATATATAATCGCCATGGTAGTGTATTCATCAGTTCTTAAAATAATAATTAATGAAGTCATAATTTTTAATGCCATGAAATTTTTTTGTTAAAGTTCAAATTTTTAAACATATAAATTGTTTTATTTTGTATAAAAAAACTGTATTTGAAAATAAATTATGTCACTATCACTTTATAAGCTGTAAAAATTGTTTTGTAAATAAAATTCTTGTTAGTTTTTAGTCTGATCATCCTCATAATATTTAAATCTGTATAATTTTGTTACATACTCATAAATTTATGAAGGCGTGTTATGTAAAATAATTCGGAAAATCTGCTATTTAAAAAGAATGAATTATTTTTTTGATCAATCCAGATAATAAAGGTTCTACTGTATAACAAAATCAATCAATCCATTGATATACAATCTAAAAATATTATTTTGCACAACAAACAAAAGATCTGATACACATTTCGTATACATGCAATCGTCGGACATTCAATTACATTAATCAAACAGCGACACGTTTTGGCGCTAGATAATAAGAACAAGACAAGTACACCTCTAGATCCGAGAGCGTGGTCACGATTTGGATTTATTGTCAATTTACCTGAACAATTGCGCAATTTTAACAATTAGACATTGTAGAATGCAGAGGAAGGGCGCGGCGAACAGACCGTGTGTGACTAACGACAACGTTAAAGAAACCACGCGAGTTACTTGGATAGTAAAATTCGTTAAAAACAGGTCACACATTGTGAATCACAAGAGTATTTTTCGTTTTTATGGATGTTTTCAACTTTATGGAAGTCAATGGAAGTTGGAATGATTGCGATAACGGACTGAAAGGTGCGTTCGAAAAAATGGGTTATGTCTTTTTTACGTTGAATAAAACGTAGATAATGTTCCCAACTGTAAAATTATCAGAAATGGAGGACATTGAATAAAATATAAAGAAACGATTAGTATTTGTCGACAATGCCGATCGTTTTGTTACGGATGTTCCTAATACATATTATACAACATTGAGTCATATTAAACAATCAGATTTCACTTTCGACAAAACAAAGGATATTATACACAAAAAATTCGCGGAAAACTCAACGGAAACAACCAGGAAAATCCCCAGAACGAAACGCGACATGATTAAAACGCAAAGCCCTCGTCGAATCCGAAAAATGAATAAAAACAAAAACCGAACAACCTGGCTCCGATCCGCTCGTTAATCGCCGCCGCGTTATTAACGACGCGCTTTTAATGCCGAAACGAAAAGCGAAAATAAAACGAAACAACACGCAAAAAATAGCCGGATCGGCCGAAAACAAAACCGAAATCGCGGTTTGAGAATCGGTTGCATAACGAGATTATAAAGAGTATGAGAGAGAGCCAATGCGCCGAACGTGACCCGGTTACGTGCGCCAATATCGCGTCCAGGAGACGATGTGTACACAATTGTGGTGCTTTTGGTTTTATTAGGATGTGGTTCGAGGCTGTGGATTGGTCTGGTGATGGCCTCGATTGTTCGAGGGTGTGTGGTGTTGTGGATCGTTTTGTAATGGTGATTCTGAGGAGGGAGTTCTGGTATGGAGGAGTTGAAGTTTGGAGTGTTTTTTGTTGGGGTATAGAATGGTGTGAAATAGTTTGTTGTTAAATCGCTGGAATTGAATAAAATGATCGGATTTTAATAGTACGTAGTCATAAGTGATGGTGCTATTTTAGTAATCAATGTTAATTCATATACTTCTTCTGAAGTAGTGGATTTGCAAAAGTACTACAATATACATAATGTCATGATAGATTCAACGTTATGGGGGATAAAGGTTTTTCAATTTTTATTTTTTATTTTTGACATTTTTACGTGTTATCTGCTTGTTCCAAATGCATTTGAAAGAAATCAAAAAAAAAATTGGATTTGAAAGCATTTGAACGATATAGGGGGGTTTACTGTATTTTAGTCAGTGGTTTAAAATTTAATCGCTAAAATCGCTGGAATTTTATAAAATGATCGGATCAATTGCAATCATTCAGTTACTGATGGTGTTATTTTAGTAATCAATTTTACTTCATATAGTACTTCTAAAGTAGTGTGTTTATTGTTTATAAAAGTACTATTTAGTCTATGGTTTTTTTTTGAAATTGGATCACTGTTAAATCATTAGAATTGAATACAATGATCGCATTTTAATAATATTCACTGATGGTGTTATTTTAGTAATCAATTTTACTTCATATAGTACTTCTAAAGTAGTGTATTTACTGTTTATAAAAGTAATATTTAGTCAATGATTAAATCGCCGGAATAGAATAAAATGATCGCATGTCAGTAATACGTGGTTATTCAGTTACCAGTTGAATCGTTTCACGCTTAATTTTGGTAATCAATGAAGTTTAGTTATATTTCTAAAATGATATGTTTATAAAAGTAAATACCTACTATTTAGTTTATAGTTTGTTTTTTTTTAAATTGAATTATTATTAAATCGATTGAATTAAATAAAATGATTGCATTTTAAATAATACGTAGTCATTTAGTTACTGATCGTGTTATTTTGGTAATCAATGTTACTTCAAACGCTACTTCTAAAGTAGCGTGTTTATAAAAGTAATATTTAGTCTATGGTTAAATCGCTGGAATTGAATAAAATGATCGCATGTCGGTAATACGTGGTTATTCAGTTACTAAATACGTAGTTGCGTCGTTTGTCGCTTAACTTTGGTAATCGATAATGTTTATTACTACTTCTGAAGTGGCATGTTTATAAAAATAGTTTATATTATTTGATTTGCTTTTGAAATTGGATATGATATCGATATTAAGATCGGATTGATAAATCGAAATTCGATCATTTATTATTGGTCAATAATGATTCAGTAAATCAAATTTTAGATTAGTTTTGATTGGTTCGAACTGTTAACTATGAACTATTATATTGATGAATCGGCGAATCGATTGTGTACATTATTCAATCGCACAAATCAATCAATCAATCAATTCATTGCAATGACATAATAAAAAAATAACTTCTGCAAAAATTTTACCTTGAGGTATAATTAAAACCATCTTTCCGACGATTAATTAAATTTCCACGAACTGTTTTCATTAAGCCGAATCCAAAGATCCACATCGCCGAAAATTCATATAAAATTTTATGTAGTCGCGCATGGCGGAACTCCCTCGCCACAAAAGCCTCATCATTAGATAATTCGAACCGTTTAGTATTCGTCGTTCGCACAATTCGACATTAGTTTTTGGCGATTGCCGGAAGTCGACTGTGCGAAACGATCCGTGAGCAATTTTTGGACACCGCCATTATGTTTAATAGGAACTGGGAAAAAATTCAGGCGCCGATCGGCTAATTTCGCTCGGACTTTTTTAGTGTTGAGAATCGGCAATGAGCGAATGATGACGGCATGCCGTTTTGCTTTCGAAAGTGCGTGAAAACTCATTTGTCGATAATGGCATAATTTGAGTTTCGACCTTTTCGCTGTGGATTGTTAGAGTACGATATCGTTAGGTTGAACGGTGTTGTGTGATCGTCTTAAGTTGTATCGCCATCGATCATCAAAGTTGAGCAGTGTTAGCGGAATGAAAAATGATTATTTAGTCGAAAAAGATTTCCGTATTCATTTTATTTATAATTTTAATACGGTCGTTGGATTGCGATAGTTTTGCGATTTTTTGTGTGGATTCGACTGACAAATGATTCAAATTACGAACGATTCGACTTAAGACTGATTCGGCTTACAAACGAGATTCAAAAACGTATCTTCATAGTGAGTCGAGGAATACATATATGTATTTATAATATAGTACTTGAAAACATCATCGACATATGAAAAAATAACTTCTGGAATGAAGAAAAATCGTCATGCGATCCATTTAAATAAATAATAGTTTACAAAGAAAATCAATTACATCTCGACGTAATCGTTGACCGATTGATTAACGGTGTAGCTGTGCAAACAAAATTACAAAATAATTGCAGTTCAAATAAATGGCTATGGAAACGGTTGTGCATTTGTCACGCGATATGAGACTGCAAAATTGATTAATTAGCAGAGGTTGACAGGCGCCAGATGGTATTTCTACACAGTTCCTTTCTCTCGTATACATTTTATACACACTAGTTGACAGATCGGCGAGTGAAATTGTATACACGGTATATCCGCATGCTAAAAATCACTGATAGATATCAAACACATTTATTATACGGCGATTTCGACATTCTTCGAACCGCTCCCGAACGACTTCAACTCGAGCCAAATCTTTAACCGTAAAACGTCAATATTTTAAGACATTTCCTTTAAGTATGAGTCAGAGGACCTCTCGACAGTTCAAAAGATCCACTGACCCGGAGGAAAGTGTCGGACAAGGATCGCTTTTGGAACGGTTTCTCAACAATGCGATAGGAATAACAACCGAAGCACTTGGCGTTCGACAAAGTGTGAGGACATCTTCGGAATCCACAAGCAGATGCTAAACAACGAAAAGGAGAGATGCGCATGAGTTGCATAACTACATTGTCGAGGGAAACAAGAAAGGAGAACGACCACGAGGAAACCGTTAAGGCGTCGACGTACGGAAAAACCGTGTGCGTTTTGTGTCCGTATTATATGTTGTATGTTGGAGGATGTCGAAATTCACTTATTACAATCGCTTCGGTGTTTTTGATAATTCGTCACAATCAGGGGTTTCTAAATTGGGGCTCGCGATGAGTTGATGACTTAAGAATCGATCGATGTCTTAAAATTTAGTTTAAAAGTTAAATTTTTAACTAATCATATGAGAACATACAAAGCAGCGAGTTTCTTTTGAATTTTAAATTTAAAAAAAATATATACATATATCATTTTTAAAAAAAGAAATATTATTTTGGTACTTTTCAATTAGATTGGTGTAAATGACTGGCACACTCACATCTACTTATAGTTAGATGTCAATCGCTGATTTGTAATGAAATTATACCCTAATAACTAACCCCAACTAAACGTTCAATAATAAATTCGTTCAAAATTTTGACTGATTATGAGAGATGCGACATTTTCCCAACTTTTACGTTCAGTTTTTCTAAAAGGAAAGTGGAAGCAAACGTTATAAAATTTCAAAATAGTGTACAAACACTTTACACCTTAGCTACAAATTTACAATTTGACAGCTAGTGATTTACATATGTGAGTATGGCAGCCCATTTACACCAATCTCATGTAAAGTAACATTATTTTTTAGATTATTCATAAATAAAGAACGATCCCTCAAAATTATTTGAATCTGTCTAAAACTGAACAATAAAAGGAACAAAACGATAGAATAGTCAAACACCTCAATTCCCGAAAATAACATTTTAAATTTATAATGGCTTAAAGATTGAAAACTCCTTTCAAAAATAAAAATGAATAGGATCATCGTTGACGAGACGATAAAATCTGATCCGCTCTGTGATTCAGTCTTATGAAAGGATTAGATAACGAGCTCTACAGATCTGGCGTCTCATATATAAACAATGACAATCAACAATACTATCAAGAAAAAAAGAATATTATGTTTGACAGGAGGTGTCGAAAGATTTGACGCACAAATACCAAAAAAAGCGCGTATCCGCATTTCTAATGTTTTATGTGAAAAAAAGTGTTAATTAAAAACGTTTTTGTTTCTACACGCCTTGTCGAATGTCAGCACCGTTCATTTATGTGCAAATTTGTTTTTTTTCTAATTGACATTGTTGCTAATGTCTGGAAATAGTAATTATTGACAATCCAATGATATGTGAATGAACGTATTGTATCTCAACAAAGATACTCGAGGAAACGAGCAATTGCACGCCAATTACAGATAAATATATTTAAGTGGAAAATACTCCGAGTATTTGCAGAGTATCTTTTAAGATACATCAGCAGCATCGTATTTACATATTAAAATAATTCCATATTATAATAACTGAATATTCAATAAGCACGTAGAACTTATTAATTTCAACCATTCAAAGTTCAGCGGTGCACATCGTTTTACTTATTCAGTGATTAATCATCATACTAAATGGATATGATATAAGCTACATATGATCACGATGTCTCAATATAATTTTCATCCAAAAAAATATCACGCGTACGAAACAAAAAAATCGAGATTCCGGTGTCTGCATCCGGCGCGCGAATTCGCGCATAAATCATCATTACAATTCGCTTTTTCTCACACCCGAAGATCGAATCGAACCCGAATTTTTCACTGACAAAAAAACACACCATCCTCTTTATAAAAACCATTATCCTTTCGCTGAAGATCCTTTGCGTGTCGGCGATAATTGCGCAAGCGATTCATTGTTCGTTAATTCCGCTGACATTTGCTAATATACGACCGAGGCCTCGGGCGAAATGCGAACCGACGATCCATAGATCGTCAACCTTTTTTTTGAAATATAATATATATTTTTTGTGCAGTGTTATAAATCAATGGGTTGCGAAACGAATGCAAAGCGCTTTTGTCGGTCCGTACGGACGATTGACCTTTCGAATGCATAATTTATATATTTTGCATAACGTATCGCATGTAGATGTGGTTTGAAAATCTGATGTCACTGCGGATCTGATGGATGGCGTTGTTTGAAAATTTAATGTAAAATACGCATGATTCATTGAATTGATACGATTATTCAATTGAAAGTACACCCAATCCTCTTTTTATACGGTTCAAGGAAGAACTAATTATTTTTTTACACAGTGTATATATAAAAAAATATTATTATACCACAATGGTGAAATTCAGTGCAGGCCAGTATATTGCTATAATTACATGTATATAATTATAGTAATTAAATAAAAAATTCGATGTTTTTACATGACGAAAGTTTTTCACGTTACACATTTTTTATAAAGAACATTTGGATGGAAGTTCTATCACTTTTATCCAAATACATATATTGATGGAACCAATTTCGAATTTTTATAATATATGGTCATTTTACATTTTTTTGGTCTTTGGAACATATTCCTCGTGTAAAAAGAGGATTGGGTGTGTGTATATGAAAATGGCATCGAAATTTTAGTATGGAATTTTATTTAATTTGTTTGATGAACAGTTCATGGTCATATGAATTAGAAAAAATAAACACTAGGCATATACAGCTTCCATAAACAATGTACGATCAAATATTTATACTTATGATGTGGACTGGAAAAATTAGATTTTGACAGAAGCAAACAGGCACTAACGTAAACGTTAAAATTGTTATTTTAATGTTTCCTATGAGTATGCGAATTTATTTTCATAATACTATCCTGCGAAATTAAATTAAAATATGTAACAGGAAATTCGTATTATGAATACGCATGAGGATGTTTTGAACTCATTACCTGTTACGATTCTAATATTATAACAATTCTAAGAAATTTCTAACAATAATAAAATTTAAAATATAAAAAAAACCAATTTCAAACTTTCACATTTGCATTGTACCATAAAAATATATCGATTTACAATTGACATCATCGCTCAATTAGAATAACAGTCCATTTCTGAAACTGCAAATACGCCCACACTCAAAGTCAGATTTGTCCTGAATTCGCACCGATAAAATTATCCGACATTTAACATAAGACGTTTCATAATCCACACACGACACTGGAACACAATTTGTATGATAATTTTGGAATTTAACGAAGTGTCGATGGCAATTCGCGCACGTGCGTGTACGCGGAAGAACCCAACATCAAAACGCATGTGGTATTTCTAAATCCGGTGATCGTGTAAACACGAGATGACTTCCAGAACTGATCTGAACAGAGCTGACTCCATATCCTGCCGAGCGGTTGAAAAATAAAAATATTACGGCCGAAACCTGAGAGATCCGTCCCCGTAAAGAGTTTACTTAGTTAATATTATTATTAGAATCGATATCTTGTTTTGAAACTGGAAATATTTCGAATGATAAAAATAAATCTATAATTGTATAATATTATGAAAAAAAAAACGAATTCTTTCGTGATGATTCTATTGGTCGAAAATAATTCATGTATGTCTGTTAATTTTAGTATGGATAGGTATTTGTTTAAGTACTATAAAATCTTGAGTGTGAAAAAAATTGATGAGATTTGAAATAAATTAAAGTGTCAATGACATCGATGAGAATGTCATATAAAAAGATATGTTCTTGAAATCTTGCGAATCATTATCGTGTTAATTTTCTGATATAACAGAGTAAATATTTACATTATATTTTCTAAGAAGTATCATTATTCAGTGTCAACATTGCGACAATTTTTCCGAGAAAAATCGTAGAAAATACGAAGTTGTTAATTATTAATAATTAATATTCGAGCAGCATCTGAGGGAATTTTACAATAATTAATCAAGTTGTATTAAATTTTGGAACGTGTTGGAAATAATTCGCATCCATTAAGCGATTGTACCCTTTTCAGAACAAAAACGTCAAGAATTCGAAATTCGCTAAGTGGTCGGGGAATTTATGTACTTTTTTTATATACAAAATAACCCACCCACAGACATGCTCTATTTTCGTATGAAAAAAAGCCTATTTGAATTAAAATCCCATCTGGACAAGAGTGTTTCAACAGTTTACTTGAAAACGGATGGAGTGCTTCGATCTATCGATTCGAGTATACTCCTACGTAGGAAATATTAATATATTCGTTTGCCAAGAAAATTTGAAATACTAAAACAATAATTATTCAAGCCAAATATTACAATAATATCCGCGTTTGCAATTCTAAAACGCACAGGAAAGTCGACAAGATAGGATGCTCCAGTTAACGTATTTGTCCATAAAAGACTTTCTTAGTTAAATATTTGACGAGTTAAAATATACCGATTTGTATAAATATTTCGTGAAAAAACTTTCCAATCGAAAAATTCGAAAGAGAAACCCATTATCTTTAATATTGACTTAATATTTTTTTAACTATACAAATTTGAGAATGTAAATATTGAATTCATAAATCTATCTATGATATTCGATTGAAAATATTCATGCAAAAACATCATTCCAAAAGAAGACTCGTCAAAAACATTGAAAAAATATAAACAATCTTTATCTTTTACGGAAATATATTCCACACATCATGACATCATCGCGCGACATAAAAAGGCTTTCTGCAACATTAGATCATTGAAAAAACACAAATGATAACACAACAAACGACACATCTCAATATAGAACATGCACACAACAAATTATCATCAAAATAAAACAGCTTTTGAACCGAACACCATCAACGGGTCATATCAATTAAAATCCATCTGGAACATTCGCCGCCAATTCGTGCGACTAAATCGCTGAAGATTCAACAACAAAACGTTCTCCGAACCTGAAATCTGTTTCAGGAAAACGATCCGGTTTTATTGAAACGTTTACGAGACGATTTAGAAGTGTTTATGCCACATTAGCCGCTCGAATTTTAAGCGAAGTGTTTCACACCATTACGCTATAGTTATTGAAAAATGGTGTAGATAAGTTGTTAAAATTGTACAAATATTTGTATGGACGGACGTAAAAATCGAAATATTCAGGTTGTTTGTGTACGAATTCAACAGTGGGTGCTAAAAATAAGATGCGATCATGCGCTAAATGTGGGATGATTGGAATTAACTGTGATGATGTTTTGTGCTAATTTCTGATTTGAATTTCACTGCAATTGAGCTAATTAATTTAAGAAACTCGAAATCTTAAAGATTATCATTCAATTTTGATTAAAATAGAATCGAAACATATCATATGTACATTTGACATTGTTCATATTCATATCAATACATAATCGTGAATGTAATGTAATGATAATAACTGATAATAAATGGTGAACAAATAACATAAAAATTTCAATAACATTTATTATTATTATTAGCAATCAATTATTTTTATGTTATTTTTTGGATAAAGTTGAAATTATCATAAAATCATTAAAAAAATACCTGAATTTCTTATTCCATCAAAAATAATTGACGATAAAACGTATAGTTCACAATAATTTGCAAATATAATTGATAATATTTAAATTAAATTAAAAATATTTATACAACTGAACCAACCTTGATTGAAGGTATACAACACGACGTTATTGTTCAACCTTCAAATTTAACACTTATCACTGACTATATCGATATTTAACCGTTTATCATTCAAAAAGTCGATTAGATAAAACGAAAACACACGAAGACACGAATCTTACATCGGGCCTTAAGATAGGAAACAGCAATAAAAGAAAAACGGTCAGCGGGAAATGTTCCAGAAAAGCGAATTCCGGACACAATTCGGTTCCCGATTCCGAGATTCCGAATTCCGAGACGCTTTCAATGTCAGACCCGAGTCGGGAATTCTCGCCGGGAATGTGAGACCGATATAGACGTGGACAAAGTGCGATTTTGTCAAAGTTCGACGAAAGGAAACAATTCGTATTCCTCGGAGTGGCTAAAAAAAGACATCGAGGGTCAGCGAGAGCTGATGATTCACGAAAGCGAAGAATTCGGACGATATTTTCGGTTTTACGATCGGCGAAATGTATGTTCGCATTTCGATCGTATTTGCTGATTAATTTTTTTATGAAAAGGCTCAAAGAGTGATGAAAATATATATATATGAAATTTTCACGTTTCGAGAGATAAGGCAATATGAAAATTTCTCGCCGAGGCGACTCATAGTTGAATTACGACATGCTAAGTCTTTTCAAAATATACGAAAATTGTGAAAATCGTCTTGAAAAAATACTAATTTCACAACGCAATCGAGACGAAATTTCTCAAAATCGGAAGTTCTCTAGCGGGAAACATTCGCTTCGATATACAAAAACAGATGTTAATATCATGGGGAAGAGTCTGGTGATATTTTTAAATATCCCATAGCGAGCGGTCGACATGATTTGTTATCTAGTGTTGTGATGGCACGACCGCTTTTTTTCAAACAGAACCGACATCAAATAATTGAACACAACTTTACTACAGTAAAACTCGGATTAAACTTTAAACCACGAATTAAAATACAATATACGCTCGATTATTCGAATATCGATTAATCGAAAAACACGGATAATCTAAACTACAGTTTTTATTTTTATTTTAGAAAGTTTTATAAGTCAATTTTTGAAAATAAAAAATATTTACGTTTGTGATAGATATCATCCTTTTCCATTCATCATAATATTTTTTATTGAAAATAGTATAATTCCATTTGTAACTAAAAAAAATCTCATTTTCTTAAATGTTTTTTTTTTAAATAAACTAATGTGTTGATTTTTTTTTTACCTGGATTAATTAAAGTATGTCAATATATTTATACTTATGTAAACATAAACCATTAAATGTCTTACATTATAAATAAATGAACTTAAAATCGCTTTCACAAACAACAGTTCGTATGTAATGCACTCAAACGCATAAGGAGAAATAAAATTAGCTCGAAATTGGCTCGTAGTGTATAAAATGATGTTTCTCAAAAGTTCGATATTTTTAAAATTTGAATATTCAAACGAAAACTACAATGTATTATCAAATTACGCAGTTTGTTTCGTATGTCGCATCAGTAACGAGTTCTCATTATTAATTAAATTTCAATCGAATATATTTATGATGATCTGGAGCCGGATAATCGAGAGTATACTGTATTCATATTATAAATATATAATTCGATTATCTATTACAATAAAAAAATGTAATAGATTGAATAATTTTAAGGAAAGACTCACAACAATGAACATATAGACATCACACGCTGATGTAACATAGGAAAATTATCAAAAAAATAATAATCGACACACGAAACGCAAATCGCCATTGCATTACGCCAACACGCAATACGAACAATTCACATTCACATGCATATCAGAAAAGTAAATAAACAAAGCCCGAAATATACGATCGGTTTATCGGAAGACCTCGTCGGGTCGGCCACGCATCCATAATCGAAAAACTCATTCCGGACCCCGAAATTCCAATAAGAGAATTTGGTATGATAATTTATTCATTCGAGGCGCTTGCATCCCACTAATTAGATGGTACGTGTGTGTGGATTTGGTGAAATGACGGTTATGAGCATGGTGGTCGGATAAAAATGCAAATTCGGAAACAGATGAGCACGATTTTTGTCGCTTGAATTAAGGTCGCGACCTCCTATTCGAGAAATTATCGAAATGAAGAAATTGTCGTGTGTAAGGCGATAATGAGTGTACGTGCGTGAGCGATTAGTATCCGTGTTTTTTTATGAGTCAAAATCATGTGCTTATTATGGTAATATTTTTTTTGTATATATATATTGCCGAGATTGATAGCGAAAAAATCAAATATGATACTATGTAATCGATATCTGTTTCGAAACTCACAATAAAATTAAATAAAAAATTTAACAAGTATAAAATTCAAATATATAAACACGACACGAAACTCTGAACATCTTAAAATGTTCAAAATTAAAGACCTGAACTGATAACACATAACCCCATCAAAAAAAAATAATATATATCAATCCAATCTGACGATCGAACCTCGACATCCATGGCGCGTCCACTCAAAAAACGCCGATCGAACCTCCGCTTTTTACTCCATGGCGGATCCTCGGATCCCACTGGCGGTGTTATCCGGCGATTTTTGGATTTTCGACTTTTCGAAATCCGGAGGAATTTCGAAAACGCGAGCGCGGCGTTTCGCGTCGGGCGACAGACTGAACGCTGCACCGTCTGCTGGCCCCTCCTCGGAGACGGAGACGGACTATCGTCGTGACGGAGCTCGTGTGTATGTGCACTGATGTGTGTGTGTATGTGTGACGTGTGTGTGTGTGTGTGTGTATGTGTGTGTGTGTGTGTGTGTCGGTTCAAAAGTGCGGTTTTCTCGTTTTCGCACGTGCGAATCTTCCTCGCAGGATCGAGGAATGTGGGCCTGTTCGGCGTTTACGATGTTTGTAAGTTCTCAAAGTTTTTATTTTATTTTTTTTAAATTGTCTAAATACTGTTTTTTTTAGTCCAATATTGATTTTATTTAAATATGGAATGTTTGATAAAAATTTGGAATTTTATTTGAATATTTTTTTTGGTTTGAGTATTCGATGATAATTTATTGTGAATTTAAACAAAGATAAGGAAAATAGATTAGATTTGACATCGTGCGAATTTCGACCGTAAAAAACTGAAAAACTGTCGAAAATGTGAAATTTTATATAATCTAATCCACTCAACCCTCCTATTTATACGATTTCCATTTAATTCAAAGATAAAAAATCGCTATAAAAATACCATACATATATATCTAAAAATAATCGAATCAAGAGATATTTTAAATTCACACACAATCAACTTTACACATTAAATAATAAGCAAAGGATTTAAAAAAAATTATAATAAGATAAATATAATATAAAAAATATGATCGTTACAACATCCATATCATCATTAACATCCATCCAAACGCATGCACATAATAAAATTAATTTATAACTCCCATCTTTCAATTGACACGTTGAGCCAAAAAAGGTCATATTTATAGCACAGGTACACAATAAATTTACATAATATACCTCGATATATTCAGTTATATTTCATCGTAGCGCCTTCCGTATTACGACATAGGAGAGTAACTGGTCGATTAATCAATTTGGGCGAAGTGGGTTAAACATGATGGATACGAAGCCATGGAGTTGTTTATCGTCCGTCGCATTGATCACTAATTTGCCAATTTAAAAGATGATCGTTTTAGTGATACGAATGGTCTATTTTCGTGGATCGTTTTGTAATTTACGTCTATCGGCGCGATTAAATGTGGATTTGTTTGACAGTTGCCGTTTCGGTGACAATTTTTCAATGATGTTCAATTTGGTAGATTTCCGTTCGTCGACCCTGTCAAATGTTCGAGTTGTCATATGTCAAATTATTTTTTTGTTGAAATAACTTATTGTTGGATACAAAGGCAAAAGGGCGTTGTATGATAAACTATTTAAACGTGCATTTATCTAATGAATTTTAATATCAATAATAGTGCAATACAATAGCGGAATTCGCAGTTTCCTTATCAGAAACCACCGTCTACCATTAAACACAACACAATGCAAAACACACAAACCACTACTCTCTTATCGCAAAGAAACTGGAGATCTCCAAGCAACTCATGCATCACACGAACCTTCGGAGCAATCCTATATATGGCGCACCTCGAATATTTGTATAGAGTTTCTTCCGATCGAAAAGAACCACTTTCACCAGAACTAATTGCGATTTATTTAAAGAAATCCGCACTGTCAACACTTTACACGAGCACACGCATTCGAAAGACCGTCCCGAAGACAAAACCGTCCTCAAAGTCCATAGTCGAACAGGACATAATCGAGCAGTATAGCCTGCCAGCACTTTCCGCGCCGCAAAAGCCTATCGAAAAGACGAAACTTCCGCCTCGGGCCGAAGACCAGAGGCAAAAGAGAAGCCTCCGATGCTCCGGGCTCCGGTTTTCTGATCTGCCCCGCTTTGCTGACCACGCCGAATAAGGAAGGCCGTCCTTCTTCTGCACGTCCGAGTTCAGCGATCTCTCCGACGGACGATGAACGGATTCCAACTTTTTTTTGACGTGTAGGTACTCTTTTGGTCGATTTGGCGTGTGTGTCTATTGGTGCGCGTTTGTATGTTGATTTGAGTGCGTTTTGTGTTAAGAGAAGAAATTTTTTTTGGAAATTATGTGTGTTTGTTTAGTTTGGTTAGGCTAGGCGCCCCATTGGCGATCGAGTCGCGCGCGATCGGAAATGGAACACGTTGTTTCGGGTTGAAATGCGCGCATATGTCATAAACGCGTATTTCAACCTGAAATAATGTGTTAAATTTCCGATCGCGCGCGACTCAATCGCCAGTGGGCGCCTGGTCTTAGGGTTTAACTAGGGCAAAGCAGTGATAATATAGTAAATTCCCCTATTTTGTTCAAACGCATTCAAATAAAAAAAAAATTCAAATGCATTTGAAACAAACAGTTAACATGTAAAAATTTCCAAAAAAAAATTAAAATTAAAAAACCTTAACCTCATATAAAGTGGAATCTATATTGATGTTACAGGGAGGTTTACTGTATTGAAGGTTATTTATGATTTTTTTTCGTAATCGATTCATAATTAAGATATAACTCCTAACTATTTTTTATGCATAGAAAGAAAAAATAATATCATATCAATGTTTATGTTTTTGTTGTATTGAAAGGAAGGTTGTTCTTCGCAAATTATTATATATAAGTAAATGTTGTGCCTATAATTTTAGCTAGCTTAGTTAGAGTTCAACCAAGTCAACCCAATAATGATATGTCTTTATGTGAAAATTGATATGTTAAGCTTCTCATTTTATAAATTTAAATTATTGAAACGGATGCTAACCCTTATATACTACTAAATTGAAAATCTTATTTTTTTACACATACATAGTGATAAATTAATCATTGCTAAAATTTATACTATGTATTCTCCAACCGAAATAATTAATATATTTTAATGGAATACTTCATATTTAATCGC
>JAOXNN020000021.1:4183314-4197024 GCA_028571205.2 Hydropsyche betteni | reverse complement strand
AAACATTTTCGATATCAAATAATTGATCTTCGTATCGAAAAATTATTACAGAATCGATAAATTCATTTTATAGATACGGCACGAACAATGGCACTTCATGAACTGTGTCGTGATTATAGTTATTCAATAATATCTAATAAACCGTTTCATAAAATACACGTTGCATATGAATCATGTTGTTTATCAAACAAAAAAAACCAATGTGCAAATTCAAAAAATTCAAAAGTGGAGCATAAAGTACATGAACGCACTTATCGCACGTTTTATGACTCAAAATATATTTTATTTTTTTTCGCTAAAAAAAAGAATATTTGAATACATTAGAGATAAGATAACGTCATCTTGGATATTTTTATAGCGTGATACAAGCGATATGCACACGCGTTAATGTACACCGACAAAAGAAAACTTGTATACATTAACTTGCGAATGCGAATCCGCAAAAAGGGTATTACAATGAAGAAAATGTACACAAACACAAGAAAAACACGGTAAAATGTTTGGATATTGCAGAATTTCGAAAATCCGCATAATGCGGCGTTCTTACGTTACCGAAAAACGATTATGTGGGTTTATACGGAGAAAATCGGAATTTGCATATAAATCGAAATCGTCGCGATATTTGGGCTTAAAATATATCCGAGGCTCTATAAGGATCTAGAATGAGAGTTAGATCGATTTTGCAGAGCTACACCATCGATCAAGGTCCCCGAATCGCAGACTTGTCCAAATCGCAAAGGTCATTTTTGACGTAGATTTATGCAAATTATTAAGGCGTCGTGAACGTTTTATGGAATGATTGTTGCTTTACGGACACGATGTTTCATTGTTGTTTTGATAAGTGAAAAATATCGATGCGCGATGCGAAATTCTGCGTTGTGGAAATGCGAAAAAAATGTACGGCATTTTCTTTTTTAGAAATCCAGTGCGAGAATGTAGAAAATGAGCTTTTCTCTGACAACGCGTTCTATTGAATTCTAATTGGTGTTCGTTTATTTTTTTATTTTAATTGAAAATAATGTGGGCCGAGCGAAAGTTCATATTCAATCATTTAAATACAAAAATCAAAACCGATCGGTTGGAAAATGGAGTATTAAAAAATATTATTAATGTAACAATGAGGGAGGCCATAAAAAATAAATAATATGTAATTTTTAATTAAGTTAATGAGAATTCGAAAATAATTGTTACACAATATTACTGATAAGATTGTGAAAACAATTCTCCGAATTTTTATCATAAACAAAATAAAATATCAACAATAAGTATATAAGGTATGTCATTATCGATAAATGACCTAAATAACAGTTCGTAAATATTTTTTTTTGTGCATCGAATATTTTTGAAATGTTTTTTTTTTTAGAAAATATTTTTGGAAAAATCGATTTTGTAAATGTGCAGTATTTTTTTGAAAAATTTATTATTTTTTTTTTTGAATAATTATGGTTCAACGCCAAAAAAAGTCGACGCTTTCCAAAATTATTCGAAACAAGAAAATGTTTGGTACTGTTATGTTTGAGACTAAACTAAATTTATTTTTCCTAATCCTAACCTAGTGAAACCTAACCCATAGGTGCCTTAGATCATAAATAAGGTTTATAATATAACCTAATCTAACACCTAAGGACACCTAGGAGTTAGGTTTGGTTAAGAAAAAAAAAATCAGTTCAATCTCAAACCTAGTAGCACCAAATTTTTTCCAAAAAAAAATCAAAAATTTTCATATCATAAAAATCAAAAAATCCCAATCCGCATAGGCCCTAAGCAACATAGTCAACCTCCAGATTTTTCCCAACCGCAGATTTCCACCCTCAAAACACCCCACCCATCAAAACCTCCCCCCCGCACTCAACCCATCGACCCTCCCCGACCACCCCACCGATCCTCACCGACCTCATCCTCATCCTCACCGACCACCATCCTGGCAAAACCGTCCCCAACAACGCACAGAATCGGCTCGGAATCCGCCGACGACCTCCAAACTTGCGCAACCGGTCACCGGCGATGCCCAAAGGCCGTCCGTCGCGGATCCGCAACGGCGCGAAAGCCTTCGCGGGCCGAAGAATGGGAGAGCGTCGCAGAAGGAAGTGGGAGCGGCCGAGCTGGTGGTCCCGGTGCGTACGATATCGGGAAAAAGCCGCCGCGGCCATATTCGGAGACCAAGATACGCAGAAGCATTTCTCTCCGCATAGTTGTGGCGCGAGAGTGGGCTGTCGAGTGCGGTCGTGCTAGGTGGATGTCGAGTGTGCTTTCGAGATTAGGTGGAGCTTTTGAGTCTATGGGTTTGCGTGAGTTGATGTTTGTTTGGGTGGGATCTGTGTGTGATTGGTTCGAGGTCGTTTCTTGGACTCCCGAGAATTTTAAAGTATCGAACCTTTGCACTGAAGCAAATGAGGATCGACGCTTTGTGCCCAGTGTGCCGTGCCGTTCATTGTTTTTTGAGTCGCAATGGAACCGCTGAAATGCTGGCAAAAACGTGGTGAAGTGGTGGTTCCTCAACGGTACTACTGGGACACAAAGGGAGCATCGAACCTTTGGTAAAGTAAATCCCCACTAACGGTTATTTTATTAAACAGATCACTAAACCAAATAAAGCTTGACCCTTTGTGTCCCAGTGTGCCGTGGAAGAACCGCTACTTCATTGTTTTTTTCCTAGTATTCCAGCGGTTCCATTTCGACACCACTTCGATTTCAGCAATATCAGAAACATTTAGCGTTTGTTGGTAATTTTTATTATTTCGTTAACCCTTTGTGTAGAAATGGAACCGCTGAGATACTGGCAAGAAAGTGATTCTTCCCCGGCACCACTCGGACACAAAGGGAAATCATTTCAAACATCGAATCAAAAAAACATGGAATGATGACTACTTTTTTAGCCATTATATAAGCAG
Source organism: Hydropsyche betteni (assembly GCA_028571205.2). Classification (NCBI taxonomy): domain Eukaryota; kingdom Metazoa; phylum Arthropoda; class Insecta; order Trichoptera; family Hydropsychidae; genus Hydropsyche; species Hydropsyche betteni. The sequence goes on along the minus strand of JAOXNN020000021.1, from coordinate 4,194,133 downwards.
TACACGATGATGATGATGATTCTCGACTAATGAGACCACTCGACCATAGACAATAACACTTAAACGACATCAATGCGAATTTCAAGGCTGCACATTTCGCCATATCTGATGAACTCTTGACCTGCAACCATATGCGTCATTGACAACCGTGTGGCTCATAAAACGTGCACATTATCGAAACTGGCATTGTGCATAACTTATTGCACCGCAGAGTTGTGGGTTTGCATGCGAATTGTATACGAGCAAAAGCGCGGGCGATTTGAATGCAGTCGCATAATAGTGCCTCTGAAAGTGTACAGATTCGATGGCTTTTGTATTAGTTTTATAGGATAAGTCATCGTTTTGTATAACTCATTTTTATATTGAAAATATTAGCACGGTATAGAAATTACGTAATGTTCCATTAAAAGGTTGGTATTATATTACTTGTGAAATTAACACACTTCAATGTCAAAGCTTTAATTAAATTTATTTTTGTAACTCGCGGTTTCGTTTTGCAAAGTTTCTCAATTGTTAGATGTATGAAATAAATTGATTTTTTTTCAATTTTGAAATAAACGAAAATCCTTTCAAGAACTGATCAAATTTTTAACAACCCACCACCACCAGACCACCGATTGGAAAAGGCCCTAAAGAAGCCCTAGATTAAAAAAAAAAAAGATTTTTTTTATTAATTATTGGAGTAACGACACCAGTGGTGGATCATGTATAGAAGTCTACCATCTCTCAAAAAAAAACATAAAAATTTAGATTTTTTAAAAATGATAATCTTTGCGATAGATAAATTTTAATAAGTAGTTTATCGATTGCACCCTTTCTAAAAGATTATCATATTTAAAAATCTCAATTTTTATGTTTTTTTCTGAAAGATGGTCCACTATAGGTACTGACTGGTGTCGTTACCCTATAGTTTTTTTATACCAATTAAATAGACTTCATGAAAGTTAAATCATTTTCTAAAGAAAATTTTTCCTTCATTTAACAAAATCGACTATCACAAACAATAAAATTTTCATCTGCGACCCAATTTTTCAAAATTATAACATTTCACATGTTGGGATCCAATTAGTTTTGGGACCCAACTCTGCAAATTCACTCATAAAAACCCCAAAATTTTTAACCCCTCGATCTTCAACCGAACTCAACCCACTACTCCTCCAAACCCAAAACCGCCACCGACTCCAACCGGGCGCAAAGTACCCCCACACCCGATAAATCTCAACGCTGAACAAACGCGTCTCCGGTGTGGTCGTCGTCGATACAACCGCGAGAATGATTTATCTGAGCCAAGACGAACGGAACGGGTTTGCCATAAAATATGCCGTCTCATTCGGTGCAATGATGATGAAGATCGCCTCGTCGAGGCATTTCATTTTGTTTCGCGTTTTATATATGGCGTATGGCTTCTTGCTGAGGCGGTGTCGGACCGCTAGGTGTGTTTCCGCTTGGGTCGGTTTCTGTTCGTGTGTTTGTGGCGAATTTGTTATATGCGAAGTAATTAGTACGAATGGGTTCGCAAATTGGTCGGGAATGGGTCATCGTTGTTGTATGTTGTGTGTTGGGTGAGGTTTGTTTCAGGTGGCGTCGAAAATTTTGGGTTGTTTTACTCATGTGACTAATATTTGTTTTCATTTGTGATATCCGTTTAATGAACAATATCTTTTAGATGATATTGGATTTTTTTTGAAAATAATTTTCAATTGAAAAAAATCGTTTCACTATCAACTATTAAATTGGCTGTCATACTAAGAAATATTTCAATATGTCAATCCACTTTTTTTTAAAAACATAAAATTTCATTGAAATTCTTATATTCTATTAATCAATCCAACACTACGCTTTTTCAACGTGTCATATTGCTCAACTTTGACAGTAAAAATCATAAAAGTAGTTGTAACACTATTTCGAAAATATCAAGAGGAACTATAAATCGAAAAACGCATGACAGCGGCTATCAATAAAATCTGAAAGATACGCAAGTTGTAAAAAATATGAAAGCTATAGGCCTAGTTGCAGTTGTGCGTCGAATTGCGAAGTTGGTCTCAGATTAAATGTTATCGCATACATTCTAACGAATTTGCATGTTTATCTCTGAATCGAGATAAATTATTTTCATTAGCATGTCGGTCAAAGCTTTGAAACGGTTGGATAATTTGCATATGCAATTTGCAATTTATTCACTAAAATAGAGGTCGTTTCTGTCATGACAATAAAAGACAGTAATTTATGTGGTCTGAAACAGAGTTGAGATATCATCTCTGTAAACGAATACGAATGTCATTTATGAAGATCGTACTTTTTTATATGTTCATAAAAAAATAATTCACCATAAATTTGACACAAAAAACAACATGAATAATTCTTAAATATTATGGAAAAAATACCAAAATAAATAAAAACTAATTTACGGTACATAAAAAAATACAATAACAAAACCTATCGACGAAAAATCAAACTAAAAAAATATGGTTCGCGTCATTGATAATTGGAAAAATTAAAAACTGCTTTACCATTTTACTACTGACATCTATACGTGCCAATTAAAACTAGGCCATTTGAATTGAGCAACGTTATGTCAGATGCGGCTCATTGGTTTTCACGGTCCAATTAAACTAGATAATTTTCATTCATAAATAGTCGTTAATTGTAACCGTTGACATCTAATTTATAAATACGAGCAGTGTCGGCGCTATTGTGCATGTTTTTTTAATATATTGACACAACAGATAATTACGTCTGGAACTATGTTGGCTTTCAACAGTTCCGCCTACAAATCGAGCGATTTATTTATTTATCAGGCTTTGTTCGAAAAACTGTAGTATTCTAGTTCTGTAAAAGGAAAACGCTATAAAAAAATCAGGTGCTCATTATGCGGTTATGCTTTGACAAACAAATGTCAAGTCGAAATGTATCCGATTTATTTTTACAACGATAAATGCTACGCCTTTTCAGCGTTCGCACTTTTTCCACACAAAAAAAAATTACAAGACGTCTCGGAAAAATAATCAAATTATGGTTTCGTTAATGATTTTATGAAAAGCGCCGAGAAATAATTTCCACCGAGAATTAAGACGAGGGTGAATAAATTAATAACGAAAAACCGCTTCTACAAAAAAAAAATAGGCACAATTTCACGCCCGGAAACCATGCGGATTTTTTCAATCTACAAACACAATTAATTTCGTTCCGCCCCAAAGCGATGAATATTCATAAAAACATCACTGATATCGAAGCATTTTAATATTCACAACGCCAATGACAATTGGACGAGCGATATTCCATTTGCATAAACCGCGACAGTTGCATTATTCATCCAAAAAAAAAAATAATAGCGAAAACTCACCTTATTCTCGCACGTCTCGTGACAGACATATTTGCACACTGAAAACAATAAAAAAAAAACACGGTTACAACGAATCGTCTTTATACACGATTTTTTACATGGGGAACCTCCTCGGTCAGGAATAATTGAAATAAACGACGTCGGAGGAAAAAACGACACGTTTAATTCCGCAGCGGGCCATTATTAATTTACGTACCCTTATTCCAGCTGGATACGATGATTTATGTGGGTCGTACGTTTAACCCTTATATCGCGGATAGTGAGTCAACTCGATTATACCCACAATCAGGGACGTGCCTGCCCAATTTCGTTTCCCTTTCCGTGTAATGGCATTAAACGTCTCCCGAGCGAAATGAAAATAAAATAATGACCGTGCTGAAGATTGCGCGAGATTATCTTATTCATATATGCGAAATGTTTTAATATCGTGAATGGAAATTGGATGAAAACTTCTACAATGGTCTTCCGTTTATGTGGACCTCGATCGGGGTCTTACTTCTTTCCGATTCCATTATCTCTTCGTATGATATAATATATTCATTTTTTTATATTTTCTGTAACATTTCAGGATTTATTGTATCCATTCATATATATGTTTATAATATTCATAGACATATTTTCCATCAGGTTATTTTTAATATGTATCTTTTCATAATTTTTTTTTATTATCAAATTTCGAATCCGTACATCACAACTGACAAGAAATATTGGTCAATTTTTTTTAAACATATGAGAATTTCAGATTTAAAAATAACATTCATTCTTTCTAAAACGCTTCATACAAACTCATGATTTTTTAATTGAATTCACTCATACATATTATAAGATTCATAATACAATTTTTACTATTATATTGTATAAAATTTACAAAACCGATTTTTTTTTTAATTTCCACGATGTATTATGCATACAGCCATATTTTCGATCAAGTTATTTTTAATATGCATCTTTTCATATTTTTTAACATTCAGAAATTTTTTCTCAATACATTAGTATAGAACACTCAAAATTCAAATCTAAACGTCACAACTGACAAGACTGGTCAATTTTTTTAAGCATAAGAATTTTAGATTTAAAAATAACATTCATTCTTTCTAAAACGCTTCATTTAAAATTATTCTATTTCGTCATAAATTCTTGATTACATACATATCATTTGATTCACAATACTATTTCATACTATAAAAATTTACAAAAACAAATCTATTTTTAATTTCTCCAATATATAACGAGCCGAATTCAAAATTTATCAAAAAAATTAATCAAAAGAAAATTCAATCGGAATTTTTCAATAAACAAACACCCAAAACCAATCAACGATACATATCCAAAACTGAAAATCGAAAAACACACACACACAATCGAACCACCCGCATAAAAAGGCTCGTCGCGCGACACAAACGACCGGCGAGTTCAATTCCGAGCCCGAAACGAAAACCGACATTATTATTGTTACGAAATATAAAAATAAAAATAAAAAGCGTAATTGGTCAGCTTTACGATTGCGAGTTTAAATTGGAATTCTAATGCGACCCAATTTGAACTAAAATTTTATACCGTTACACGTCTCCGGGGCGCCGTACAAACTTTCACGCCAAGGCCGAAAGTTAAATCGCGCTTTTGCTGAAAACGTCTGAAAGGACGCGAAACGATGAGGACTCGCAAGGATATACGTGTGAAGGGTGCCGAATCGAAAGTCGCTATTTCTGAATTAAAAAATATCATCTGATAATTTTTTGTTATGTCGAGTTGTTAATCGCATGATTTATGGTAGTCGATTATTAGAGTGCTTGTGGAAGTTGATCGTAATGGTTTTTAAGATGTTTTAGTCATTATAGTTGAAAAAAATTAGGATTGATCATCACGAAGATTTTAGTTAATGAGAGTTTATTATCATTTGGAGTTAGTCGTTATAGAGTTCAAAATGAGTTAACTATTATATTATATATTAAAAAATTATGAGATTTAGTAATTAAATTGATTATTATTTATTGATATACAATAATTTGGTTATTTGTAAAGTAAACTTATGGAAATTATGAAAGATGATTATTAAAGAAATTCTAAAAGTACAAGTTTTTGAAATTTTTGAAAATTAAGATATCCTCTTTTTTATACGGTTCCGAAATAACACGGTTCAAAAAAGAACCGATTATTTTTTCACACGATAAAAAAAAAGTATTATTATTCCATAATAGTAAGATTTGATACATTCCAGTATACTGTTATAATTATATTTACTAAATAATAAAAAAAAAAAAATATTTTTTGATGATTTTACAAGGTGAAATTTTTTCACATTACACATTTTTTATAAAGTACATTTGGATGGAAGTTCTATCCCAAATATATTATCTCCATTTTTTATATAGTGATCAAAATATTTTTTCACACGGTAGTCTCTGGAACGTATCTTCGTATAGAAAGAGGATTGGGTGTATTATCAACAAAACCGATTTGAAATTCCCATCACAATATATATATTTACTTTCATTTTCAAACTAAAAACAATTCAATTTAATACATTCCCTATACCATCTTTAATAATCTCCCACATAAAAAACGAACAGTTTAGAACCGAATAAACCCCATTTTACGATTTTCCACATACCCGCACACGCCGGATCTATGGCGACTTTTGATTCCGCACCCCTCATATACAAAGGCTCACTTTTATTATGATTTTTTATTGTTTTTCATCAGTTTTATATACCTCTGCAGCATGACACCCTTCCGGCCAGGGGGCGATGGCACGCGTGACAAGGGCGCTCTTTTCTGACCCTTTTACTACGGAATTGGTGTTGTTGTTGTTGTTGCTGTTGATGTGGGTGTTGTTGTTGAAGCATTGCAGACTGCTGCTGCTGTTGAGATGGCTGATGGACATTTTGTGACGCCGCTACTGACTTTTCCTGGAACAAATAAAAGATTTTGTTAGTGCTGAATGTATATTTGGGCTGTAACGTGGTTATATGGTTTCACAAAAATGTGTGATATAAATCTGTGTTATACGAGGTTTGATGTTTATAAAAAGTACGGTTTTCGTTTCAAAAAAATATCGAAGTTTGTTAATTTGCACATAGTGCGAAAGGACAAAATGAAAACCCGAAATTCGTTAAGATAGATATAGTTAAAAATTGATATATACATGCAAAATTCGTTAAAAAAATAATTTAAGCACATATAATGCTTAAATTGATGATATTGAGAATTTAAATTTAAGCACTTATAAATTTTTATTTATGTTAAAATGTAAATTTGTTAATAAATAATTTATGCACCTAAGGATTACTTAATTTTGAATTGTTTTTATTTCTAAAATCGTGTTACACGAATCCCGAGTATAATTGTAACATTCAAAATTCAAATGTATTTGATATTTGCATATTATAAGAATCGAGTCGGATTCATGAATGTAGAAGTCCGTTTATACACATTTTTCTCAACAGAATATTGGATATTATCATTAGAAATGGAATTCGTAACAAGATCGGTTATAAAGATAGCAATAGAGTAATTACAATTTATACCTATATAAAACATAATATAATATCAACGATAAATTGATAATGAATTCACGCGCCGAATCAAAGTTTTCCACAAATACAACATCTACGGAATAACAGCGATAACATTTTCCCGAAGTTGTCCCGATATGAATAATTCAGAAACTATATTTACCCGTTTCATCCTAACTAAACAACGCACTAACTTTTCATCAATACGACGACGAAAGGGAGCAAACAAAAATCTCGCCTCTATAAACATTTTTGAATTTACATAATCATCCCTGCACTCTGGGCAAAGTTTGTCGCGAATTCCCGGAACTAGGTCAATTGGGAATTTTCCGATGGGAAAATGCACCGGCCAACTAACTAACTACAGTCATCTATCGATTTGTGCGCCGAGCCAAAATGCATCTGTGTTAAAATTTGGGAATGGGTTTTCGATAGTTGCATATTGAGTGGCTCGATTCGATTTCGATTGATGGAGTGTGATTTGTGTCCGGTGATTAAATTGGAATTAAAAAAAAAGATTATTTAAGGTAATGAAATTAGTGGTTGACCACTTGTCAGAAAAATGTAAAAATTGAGGTTTTTACAAACGATAATAAGGAAGCAATAGATAATCTATCATACGCTTTCCGAAAGATTGTCATCTTTAAAAACCTTATTTTTTATGTTTTTCTAAAAAGTGGTCAATTGATGGTACATGGCCAACCACTGGTACATCACTTGTTACCTTATATGAATTTCAACGAAATGAAATCTACGTTTAATGATTTTCATATATACGGAAATGTGTTCTAAAGAATTAAAAAGCGGACGTTGTGTATGAATATTTATATTGTTGTATAATTTGTATGAAGGAGGAAAAACAAATTAAGAGACGAAAGAAACTAGAATGGAATGCTTTTAGAAGAATGAATATAGTGTTCACAATAAAAATTCTTGTTGCTTTTGAGTTATGTAATGTTGGTACAAAACTTGGATGTTGAATGCAAAATTTTCAAGAAAAATACAAAAAATACGAAAAGACGTACGTTAGAAAGATGAGTATATGTATAATATGAAAAGTAGCAAAGAAATTTAGATTGCAGATTCCAATTTGTTTATGCATATTGTACGTTAAATATTTATTTAAAATATTAGGTTTGTACAAAAAAAATTTGAAATACAACCAAAGTGATTCAATCAATGATAATAAAAAATAATTAAGTACCAAATGAGAGCTACTTAAAATCAAAAGGAAAAAAATGTGGCAAAAAATTTATAACGATAGCTACAATACAAAAGAAAAAATATTAAATACTCCAATTAAAAATTAAAATCCAAATTCACACAAATTTTCCACAATTTTCAAAACAAACAACCACTATCCTTAAAAAAAAACCGTCATAACGACCTCTCCTAAAATCGAACCCGATTTTCCACAAAAAGCCGCGGGCTGGCCGGCTTCCCGGATCGATCCGGGATCTTCGTTACTGCAAAAAGGCTCCATTATGCAATATTAAAAGTGTGCTGGACGCTGAAAACGGCCTTCGGGCCCGCCATAATTGGCCAATTTGATAATGCGAAAGCGTTCGCAAGTGCGCGCGATTGTGTTCAGCCGAGCGTGCTATACTTTATGTTGGTTCAAAATACAGTAGGACATAGATTTAGTGGACAGGTACTTTGTTGTGTTGATTATATTTTTAACAATGGTATATATATATATGTATTTTTTTTTAATCTGGACTTTTTATGAGACATTGTTTATGAAGTTTTAATGCGGATCAAAATAAAGTAGGACGTAGATTTAATAAACAAGTAGTTTGTTGTGTCGGTTTTATTTTTACCAATGGTAAATATGCAACTTTTTTTATTCTGGACATTTTGTGAGGCTTTTATGCGGATCAAAATACAGTAGGACGTGGATTTAATAGACAGATAATTCCTTGTGTTGATTTTATTTTTACTAATGGTAAATATATAATTTTTTTTAATATGGACATTTTATGAGACAATGTTTATGAAATTTTAATGCAGATCAAAATAAAGTAGGACGTAGATTTAATAAACAAGTAGTTTATTGTGTCGGTTTTATTTTTACCAATGGTAAATATATAACTTTTTTACTCTGGACATTTTGTGAGACTCTTATGCGGATCAAAATACAGTAGGACGTAGATTTAATAGACAGATAATTCCTTGTGTTGATTTTATTTTTACTAATGGTAAATATATAATTTTTATTAATTTGAACATTTTATGAGTCATCGTTTGTGACTTTTTATGTAATGGTTGTAAACTGAGCACGTATAGTTTACGATCCTTAATTGTAGATATGAAATTTATATTATTATTTAATAGTTGGCATCCTTATTACGATTTGACGTTGCGATAAGCGTGTGTGCTGAATATAATGAATGACGTTTGAAAATAATATAATTTATAGTTCATGAAACTCTTAACACGTAATAAATTACTCCATTCAATTCGACTGTTACATCTTCCGCCAATTTGATATGTAAATTTTTAAGCACTTGGGCGAGATTATGCAATTGCAACTTTTTGAATATATTATATCGAGTTTTGTTGTATGGATGTGAAATATTATATTTGACTTCGTATCATGATAAATTACAGACTTTTCCGGGAACTCCCTGTCCCAATTTTTATGGAACGTGATAAATATACTTTTCCACAACATTTGAACCAACAAACAGACAAATATGTAAACTTTTCAAAACATATATTCACCGAGATCGCGATAAAGCAATACATCGTACTTTTTATATAAAAAAGTATTGAAGCAAATAGAGAATTATCTTAAATCAATACTGTAAACCAACGCAATATGAATATAAGAGATAACTTTTCAGGAACATATCGCACATTATTTTTCGGATTTCTTGGAATACATCAATAATGTATAGTGTATCAATACATGAAGGATCCATTGTATAAATAGGGAATGCTTGTCTAATTTCGTGACACATCTAATTCGGTAGTTGTCGGAAGTTGATTTTTTTAATAATATCAACGTAATTTAGAGAACTATATTTACTAAAATTTTGCCACTATATAAACGAATTCATAATGTCATAATTTATTGATAACCGTTCACGTACAATCTTATTATAAACATATTTTAGACAATTTTTGGTTTTTTTCACCGTGCGGAGTACATGTTTGATTCAGATGAGCAAAGCAAAATTTTCTATCTACATATTTTTTTTACTGTCAAGTGTATTTAAACGTCATTAGATAGCCTTAAGAATCTGAGCATTATTTTAGCAATTTATATTAAGTTAACAATTCTAAGTTATAAGATAAATTACAAATAATTGTTACGCATACATGTAATAGTCAGTTTTGATGAAAATATTCATTATTTTAATAAAGAAAAATAGTTTTTTTTTCATTTATTTCTGTTTTTCTTGAAACTGCAAAAATATTTAAATAAAATCGCCAGATATTTTGAAAAAAATTTTTACAATAGTAAATCTCCTAAAAAATTTCAATGCTAATCTTTTTAATAAAAAAATAATATTCGAAGCTTTTTAAAAATTGAATAAACTACCATAGAATCACAAGACCACTATCGCAGAATTAAACGTCTCATTGTCAGATTCGATCATTTGAGATGTCACACAAAATTGGTAATGAATTACAACATGTAAATAATGATATGATGAAAAAGAAAGTTGATGCATTATGACTGTTGGCTTTTTTAAATTATTTTACTATAAAATATAAGATAATGACAAACAAGCACTTAATATCACAAAATTAAACAAGTCTCCCCTATAAAAAATGAATGTAAATATAATTTAAATTTTTTTCATATCATAAACTGATCGAACATTATCATGTTCTCTGAAATTGTCCAAACAACTTTTTTTTCATTATTATTATTATACTAGTATATAGGCCCGATGTTAATAACGTCGGCTGTGGATTTGTTAAGAAACGGAAAACGATAAAATGTGAAAAC
>JAOXNN020000021.1:4151091-4183214 GCA_028571205.2 Hydropsyche betteni | reverse complement strand
TGCTCCTTTCGCTGCTATGTGATTAAAATCTCAATTAGATATAGGCATACCTAGATAAAGTCTGGTTAAGTTAACCATTCTTGAGATAATTTAGGCCCCTTAGTCTGCGATTTTTCCTTCTAATCTTCTCTAATTGAGAATAATTGAATTGCTGAGGTCCAGGATTCTCAGGTTGAAAAGCCGGGAAATAGAAGACAGGCCCTACAATCCCAGCCTGTTCAGTTGATATTTACTGGTTGAAGAGAGCTCCTCCAGTCCGGCTATCCTGGACAAATCACTGGCCTATTATGTGCTGATTTTGTACTCTTCTATTCTAATCATTTTTACCTATCCTCAATATCTTCAAGTTCTACACTCTGCCCAGCTGCTGAAACACGTTCCAACTCTGCTAATGCTCTACGTGAATCTATTCTTACTGATCCTTATTCCTTCTGCACCAGATAAACATTTGCCAAGGACCTTGGAGTATTTCTTTGGAACATGGCAGTCTATGACTGCAATTTCACCTTTGTTGATGTGTGAAAGATCATCGGCTAAAGATTATACTTACTGCAAATTAGGCTGTGGCTTGTGTGGTTGTTCTGGAGAATTTCTGAGACAACCCATTGAATAAATTGTTAAAGTAAAGGCATCAGGTTTTTAGATAAATCTGCGTTATTGGGGCCAATCGCCCCCAATTATAATAATAATAATTTGTTGGGCCTCTTGACGGAGGCGAAGTCTACCTCAGGGAGGTCTTATTTGTTGCACTCAAACCCCTATGGGGTTGAGAAAGGACATCGCTAGGTCCCAGAGGGCTCCTAGTAGTCAAGCGAGCCGCTAATTAATCGATGCTTTTGTTTTTTACTTTGATAATCTACCAATGCCATAATGCCATGCCAGTAGAGGCTCAGTTTGTGCTATTTGAGATGTGATTCGCTCAGCACGCGCCCTTGATGTTCCCTTCTGGACATCAGGGTTCAGGATGGCTTCAAGCCTCTCGGAGTAGGTGCCTATTGTAGAATGCCCGCACAAAATGCCCTAAAAATATTAACTTTTAGTCTGATATCCCCTAGAACTAGACGGATTCCCAATTCTAAATAATTAAGTTTGTTATCATGATTAGGACCAAACCGCCTGAGTATAATCAATAACCAATGGATAATTAACCCCATGTTAACTACCACTGGCCATTTTGGATAAGAGCCGCTTGTTTGCTTGGCTGGGAGGCACTTTTGAGGTCTACCTGCATGATACGACCAAATTGACGATCTAGCCCTATGTAATTGATGAAATTCTCGAGAGGTGGTGCGCGTGACTGTTACATAAATGATGTGTCGTCAAAGTGTTTTTGCTAATGTATGGCTAGCTATTGATATATTTTAGATTAATGAAAACATGTTGTGGGCGACTATTTTTGACATTTCTAGAATTACCTTTTTAAAACATAACCCCGAAATTATTGCCTATGCCAGCAAACTTTTACGCTTAAAATGATTTAAAAATTTCTGAAGCTCGAGGACCGTGCAGCAGAAACTAAGATGCAACGGACGTAATTTGCTTCAGTTTTTGTGCAGACATAAGCAGCGCCAATCCAGTCCAAGTCCAAATAAACATCATATTCTTTGTGGGCAACTAACTGGATGGCAGCTATGGCAATGATCCTAGTCATCCTCATCTCTTTTGTTCAAGGCTTCTACGTGATAACCCAAATTCTACTGGTTCAAAATTAAATTGTCCAGAAGTTACTTTTGTACTCAACTGGAATCATCGGATTAATACTTCTATGTATTATGGGCTGTGTAGCTTGGAGGAGGAAGCTGGATTCGTTTAAGGATATTTATATTTAAATTCCTGGCTGATTTCCAGTGATTGTATGTCCACAATAAATTTAAGTTGAAAATCAAAAAGCCCAAACTGTTCTCTCTACAAAACAATCCCAAGCTGATTAGTAATTTGATTTTCGTAATTAATTAAACTTAGTGGCCCAGATATCTCATGATATCCAACCCCATATTTATGATGGGAACGAAGCAATTTCTCTTTCGGAAGTCGTTTGCGAGCGTCCCCGCACTCTCATTCACTAGACAGGAGGCCTTTTGCAACTAGCGTTTGTGGAGAACCTAACCAATTATGTTTTGCCGTTATGCTGCCTAGACATCGATTTTCGAGTTAATAAATTCTTCGGCTATTTGCTAAGGAATGGTAAAATAAAAATATTATCAAAATTATAGATGACGGACGAAGTAGAGAGTCACATTCTGCGAAGATACTAATTGGTGAGTAAGATTGGAAGTGGAGCTTACGGCCACGTGTGGAAAGTGATCAATAAACGTACTAATCAGGTCCTGGCCCTCAAGAAGATATTCGATGCGTTTCAGCATGGTACCGACGCACAGCGCACCTACCGCTAGATCGTGTTCCTACAGGAGTTCGACCACTAGAACATCATCAAGCTTGTTGATGTCATAAAGGCAGACAATAACAAAGATATTTACCTGGTCTTCGAGTACATGGACATCGACCTGCACACCGTCATCCGAGAGAACATCCTCAAAGAAAAGCACAAGCAGTACATCATTTACCAAATTGCACGAGCCATCAAGTACCTGCATGCAGCCGAGCTCCTCCACCGAGACCTCAAGCCTTCCAATGTCTTAATTAATTCCGACTGCCTGGTGAAGGTGTGCGATTTTGGGCTTATACGTTCTGTGGCCAAAACCTAGGAGGAGGAACCAGCGATTATGACGGAGTATGTGGCTACCAGGTGGTACCGTGCCCCTGAGATTTTGTTGGGGTCTCATGCATATACGAAGGGAGTTGATATTTGGAGCTTCGGCTGCATGATCGCAGAACTCATCAAAGGGAAGCCACTGTTTGCAGGAACATCTACTTTAAACCAACTGGAGAAATTACTGGGATGGACTGGTTTCCCCACTTCTTCCGACATCCAAGCACTGGAAACAGACGTTGGTCTGTCAATGATCTAAAACCTCCGAGGAATAAAACAGCGGAACATCAGAGATTGGTTGCCGAATGCTGATGAGCTTATGCTAGACTTGGTTTCCAGAATGTTAGAATTCAACCCTAAGAAAAGGCTCACCATCGACGAAGTTCTGCGGCATCCCTACCTGAAAGAGTTTTACGATACACATTCAGACCCTATTCCAAAACCAATTCGACCACCAGTAGACGATAACAAAAAATTATCGCTCAAATAGTACCGAGCTCTAATCTACATGTAAATTTAAAAGCGCAATACTTCTTAGAAGCTAAAGAATAATCCACAAGATCTTAGTAATGTTTAGGTTAAATCTCTACTACCTCAGGAAAGAACAAAAAAGAAATCGGTGAGGAGTAGTGCTAAATAAGACGATGATGATGATAGTCGCCAGTATGGAGCTAAGACAGTGTATGTTCAAAAGAAGAAGAGCATAGGCAATACGGAGAAGAATGTTTGTGTTACCTATCCTTCCCCTGCCAAACCATAGAAAGGAATGAGCGAACAAAAGCGTTACGAGATGACGAAAGCCAAGTATCTGACGGAAGGTAAAGACTCTTCACTAACCTCTTCGAAGACTCGGAACAAAGTTATGAGTATGTACACTACTAAGAAGAACTCTTTTAAGGATACTGGGGAGGATAGGCCTACCTGTTTTGAAGAGCAGGTGAAGAAAAAGAGTCTATCGATTTATACAGCAGCAACCCGTAAAACGCCCCTCCTAGCCAAATACCTTCATAAGCCTGTGCGACTTATATGATCGAGTCTCTAACATATTTTATTCAAATAGACACTTAATCAATGAGACTCGCCCTCGTTCTAGCTCTCAGATACCTCTTCCGATGCCTCTTTATGTTTAGGCTTTTCAAATGACTGTACAACGAGGTCCACCTTAACCTAAATCCCCTAACAATATACCTTATGATGCTCGACAGTCCCAATCAGCAGCTTTTTCGTAGTCTCACTATGCTTCTTCGGTTTCCAGTAGATTGGTGGTTTAGTGGAGGTAAGGATACATTAATCAGCAGCTCTTACAAATCGAGTGAACTTTCCAGTCAGATATTGAACCTAACTTTAAACAAATACCTTTGAAAATTGGATGGGTTCCTTCACAGAGTTGATCTGTCCGGCTGCCTGTTCCTACTTCGCCTAAGTTATTCATGGGTTACCTTCAAGTAGTCCCTACCACCAGCTACCAATTTGTCCAGCTGCTAGTTTTTTACTGCGGGAGCCCAGAGAATAGTAGGTTGGCATCTAATTTAACAATAGGGGTACTTTGTGGGGATGTAGCCAGCCATACGTGATAGGTACTGCTTCATCCGAGCCTCCAGCAAAGCATTCTCAATACTCAGCAACGACTTCGAAAGCTCTATCTTTTTGTTGCTTTCTTATTATTTTGTTTTCTGTATTAACCAACCAATACTGTTAATAATTGTAGCTTCTAAGTTCGCATTGCGTTAAGGTTGCTCTGCTGAGATTCCATGCTTTACTGCTCGAACTACACCTTCTTTTTAATCTGAGTTCACCCCCAAAGTACCTTCTATTTTTCACTTTATAGGGTGATCTTGGCTTTGTTCAGGTGCTGACCCAATACACTCATCATCCTCTTCTTACGCTCTTGGATGGGCTCTGCTGGAACTTTCCTAAGTTAATTCACTATGCTACTGTGGTTGGGAGTCCTCTATTTTAGGCTTAGTTTGTTATTTATCTGCAGGCTACTCGTGCAGGGGCAGGACTTGAGAGATCACAGTGACTGAGGAACCGTCATCTAATTTGCGGAGTTTTCTAACAACTTCGTACCCGATGGTGGCCTTAGCTGGGCTGAGCTGATTATAATAACGCTAACTCTTTCTGAGAGCATTCAGAGACTTGAGGACATTTTTGCGTTGCTATAGCAGCTGCTTTTGCTAGGCTTAGAGTCTGATGATGTCTTCTGCTAATCGCCGTGTCTATTGCATTTAATTTAATATAATAATATCTTATGAAAGGAAATCGATTTGGTATTTTAGACACCGGAGACGATGTCGATGTCGACTTTCAGACTGTCCCAGATAACAAGCTAAAGAAAGGTAAAGGTTGATCTAACCTAGACAAACCAGTTAAGAAAGCACCTCCTCCAGAACCAAAAGCGAAAAATGTTGAAAATCTCAATGAAGATCTGCCAGGGCCAGCAAAGGGATAGTCCCGCTCTCACCATCCCCACAAATATGACAGGGATCAGAGACCCAACAAAGGACCTGAAGACCATCGTCTCCATGATAGACAGAGTGCTAACATGAAGCCCCACGAAGTCAGAAAGCAAGGAGGTGGAGCAGGTAACATCGGCAATATGAGGGACGAAATCAACCAAGACAGGATCCTCGCTAAAGTCAAGGAAGACGAAGGATAAACAGAACAACCCAAGGAACCCCAAAAAGAAGTCCTGACGATGGACCAATATTACGAGAAGCAGGGTATTTCTCTTGAGAGCCTCCAAAAACAGCTATCCCGTGAGGAGAAGGAGAAGAAGGACACCCCCATCCAAGCTGAGTGGATTGCTAAGGAAAGACTTACTTTGATGGAGTCGAAGGAGAGAAAGGACCAAGAGCCTGAGAGGAAACCAGCCCAAACTAAGGAAGTTTCACACAAGATTCAAGCTCCCGATAGCGAGCTATTAGGTAGCGAAGTTTTAATGTAGGTTTCAAGTCCGGTTTGGACAACCGAAAGCCTCGTGAAGATCGCGAGAAAAACGCAAAGGGAGGCAAGGAGCCTAAGAAGGTTACGAAGCCAGTCTTGACCGAGGATGACTTCCCGTCTCTCTGATAGACCATAGATTTGCTCAGCTTATACATATAATTCACTATGCTTGTCTAACTACATTTAGTTTAGCAACCAATTAATACGCCGAGGACCAAACGTCATCCCATTTAAACTTGAACAATTATATAATTGACATAATCGTCCATGCTATTACGAAGGATTCTAAGACAGTTTTCCAAAGAGCAGTACCTGAAGGACATCCGAGCAGTGGGCATCTCCAACAAGAATCTTCTGGTAAACCCAAGTGTCTCTTAACTTTATTAGATAGCCTTTTTGTTGGAGGCACCCTCCGACTTCTCTACCAAACAGACTTATGTATCGAATAATGGAGCTCTGTGCGCAGATTCAGGTTTAAAAAAGACTAGAAACCAACAACAAGAGAGAGTTGTGAAGGATGCCTAAACAGAAAAAACAGTACTTTGGTAGGGATCTAAAAACATCGCCCTCAAAAAACAATCCTTCAGGTTGGTGGAGCAGTTCGCAATCGACTATATCAACCATAAAAGACGTTGTATTGTGGTTGATGGGTATATTGGGTGGAACCCAGCTACCAGGTTGAAGGTGAGGTCATTCTGTACCCGATCTTACCATGCTCTATTTATGAATAACCTGTTGGTCAGACCAACCTAAAAAGAGTTCTTGGAGGATTTTACCAAGGGAGTCGACATTCATGTATTCAACGCTGGATAAATGGAAGTGAGTAAGCATATCTAGGGAATTAATAGTACTGCTATCACTGCCCTGGATTTAAATGAACGGAAACTAGCCATACTTGGTACTCAGTTTGCAGGGGAGATGAAGAAGGCTCTGTTCAAAATAGTTCATTATATGTTTCCGAGGAAGGGGGTTCTGACGTTGAGAGCTTCAGCTACTATTGGGCCGGATGGTAAGGTAGTAGTGCTGTGTGGGAGGTCAGCTACAGGAAAGAGTGCACTGTTCATGGAAAACGATCGGAAGATTATTAGTGATGATTAGCTTGTATGGGCTGACGATGGAGTATCAGGAGTTTAAGGAGGATGCTATGTGAAGGTTCATGGGCTCAAATAGACTGAAACTCCGGCTATTAAAGACGCTATCAGGTATGGTACTCTCCTCTAGAATATCAACTTCTTGCCTGAATCCAGAGATGTCAATTACAACGATAGTTCATCCACTCTTAATTTGAGGGCAGTCTTCCCTTTGACATACCTAAAGAACGCTCAAATCCCACCTGTTGGAGGTCACCCTGAACACTTCATCCTGATGTCATGCGATAAAGCAGGAGTATTACCACTAGTTTCGAAGCTTACCCCCGAACAGGCTGCTTTCCACTTTTTAATGGGGTACACTAGTAAGCTTTCGGACCCTAAGAACCCTGAACAGACTTTCTCTGCCTGCTTCGGATAAACCTCTCTACCATTAAACCCATCAGTCTACGCTAAGCTCTTTTACGAAAAGATAAAGGCCCATAATACCAAGGTGTGGCTTATCAATTCAGGGTACAACACATCTTATTTAGGTGGATTAAAGAAAAAGGCATCAACAGAATCATAAGCTTCAACGAAATTGAAAAGGTCATCGACCACATAATCGCAGGAAAGTTAGACACCGTTGAGACAGTCACTGTTCCTCATTTCAACCTCGCCGTTCCAAAGAATATTGATGGCGTATCAAAGGATCTACTGCATCCTGGAGCCGACAACAAAATTGAGCACGCTGAGGAGTTGGGTGCCCTCGCATGCCAATACCTGGACTATTTCAAGAGCAAGTACGAGGGAAAACTGGGCAGTATTGAGTAGATGATAAAGTCAGTGAGGCCTAAGGTGTGATTCCGACGTAAAATGGTATTTATATGGAGAATCATAGTTATTGAGATATAATTAATGATTTCGGGTAAGGACTGTCCCATCTGCTACGTGAGGTTCGATAACAGTACGGGGTATCCTATGATCGTTGGAGAGTGTGGCCATACCATTTGCGTCAAGTGTGTCAAGGATCTGAAAGAGTGTCCAATCTGTCGGCATAAAGTCTAACCCAGCAAAATGATCAAAAACTTCGCATTAGCTGAGTCTCTGGGAGCTCCCTCATAAGTGCCCAATAATAAAGAAAAACAACTCGAACTTCCCAGACGACAATAACCGAGTGTTGACATGCTCAACCCAAACCAAATGAGGTTCTGTCCGAATGGGCACCCTTGTAGCTGGAGAGGTGAGAGGCACAAATGCGCCAAGTGTTAGAAAATTGGTTATTTTGGGTGGCACTGCTTAGAGTGTAAGTATGAGCTATGTGACAAATGTGCCAATACGAAGTTTTTGGATGCCTACTGTCCCAACATGCACAAGGCGCAGTGGAGTGGCGCTATTCCTATTCACAACTGGAAATACTCTTTGGCGAAGCCGACGCATTTAGATGAAAGTAATGGCTATTATAACAACAAAGCGTGCAGTGGTTGGACAATGAACGGGGATACCCCTCCAAACGGGTTCTTCAAAAATTACCATTCTCCAATGTACGCTGCTAAATTCACAAATCGACCGAAGTTATCTGGCTGGATGTGCGAGAAGTGTGCGTACATCCGATGTGTCCAATGTCAGAAGACGGCTTATAAGAAATAGTGTTGTCCAAACGGTCACCCAACCAAATGGAACGGGGAAGACTCTTAATGCGCCAAGTGCCAGAGATACACTTTCGGATGGAAATGCAAAACTTGTGCCTTCAATCTATGTGATAGATGCAGCGACCCAGAAATAGTTGCAGCCTAGGACGCTAAGAGAGTGGTCGTTCCGGAGGATCAGTAGACAACAACCAAAAACTGCTGTAAGATGTGGTGATATGAAAAGGTTTCCATATTAAATAACGTATTAATTGTGATCAGAATATAAACAATGTTTTTAAATCGGTATTTATTCAAAAGTAACCCACCTTTCAGCTCGTTTGTCGATGCGGTCTCCAGGAGTGTAAGTAAGTCGACAGTCGTTAGCAGACCTTGTCCAATACAATTCGCTTAGAAGGTGCTGGAGAAAGTCGAAAAGCAGCATTACAACTCAGTTCACATCGCCAAATTGAAGCGTAAGGTGGACCTCGACCAACGAATAGAAGATATCGAGAATGAGCTCAAGCAGGAGATCTCCAGGAGCCTCAGAAGGACGGAGGATAAACTTATTACTCTCCTGTATGCTGCGAACACTACTCGGAAACATCTGCAGTCGAAGCCCGAGGACAGTGCTCTGGTTAAGGACTACAACCAGTTGGTAGGAGAGTGCCACCAGGCTCGGTGGGCTCTGATTGTGCAGAGACACTGCGCAGGGTTTAACATCAGAAATCACGAGTTGGTATGCTAACTCTACCCCATTCCTGATAAGATAGCTCTATAGTGAGGATGAGTCTGCGAGAAGAGTAATTTAGAATAATTGGTTGTTGAGCTCGGTTATAAATTAGCGTCATCGAACAAATGTTTACACGCTTAACTATTGGCTTTATTATCGATAATTAGACAATAATGTACAACGTATTTGTTGTGAAAAGGGAGTTTAGATAACTTTTCCTAACTCCCAAATCCTTCTGGCCCGACAAGTAGGGACTCGCTTATGCTTTTGCTCATCCAGCTCGAGGAGACCGGGTCATAGTAGTAAATCAGTTCTTTCCGAAACCTACTGGCAGCCAATTTCAACTAGCCCTAAACATTTAAGCTCATCAGATCTAGATTCCTAGAATACTTCTGCAATCATACAATATCAAACCGAACAACTCAAAGTCATCATACCCATTTCATGCTCTACCTACAGGCGTCTGGACGACAGAGAATAGTTTTGCGTCTTCAAAAATTGCTCATTTACTAATGAAAGTCATTGTGTTTGTCAATGCTACTACCGCATAGGAGAGGATTCTCAAATTTGAATGGGCGATCTGCAGTTCAATATTCTCCTCTTTTAGAATCGAGGCGGTGTTCAAGATGGCACCTCAAACATACCTCATCTGCATAAGGCGCTACAACTAGACAATCTCATAGATACTGATCTACAAATCACATCTTGATCTAGGCACCGTCAGCCTTGTTGGTACTTTCGAGTCCAAAGACGACAGGTTCAAATTTGCATTTCAGGTTGGTCTATTGTACTCGGTGTTCAGATAAGACTAAAAAACATCTAAATTAAGGTCTTGTATGTAGAGACTTGAGCATTATACTCTAGAGGAGAATTAGCTACTCTTACGCTGAATATGCAGATAGAGCATATTTACATCCACATGCTCAAGCAGGCAAGTTAGAACCATATGACAATAGACATGATACAGAGCATCCTCTACCAATTTATAAGTTATAAGTAAATGAAAGTATTTGATCGTATGTCACACAGGCCCAGGTCGTATGCTATTAAATAAGGACTACTACCCTACTATGTTAAAACATAAGCCTTTAGGACTACGGTTTAAACAGATGAATGATGTTGAGTCAATATTTTGAGCGAGTTCAGTGCCTTAAATATGGATCGAGAATCGTTTAGTGTTGGTGCCTTGAGTAGGGCTGGTGTTTAGCTCACCAATTCTCTCATACTGATTAACAGCCGATACATTCCGTCCATTTCGAAGTTTTTCTATGAATAGAGGAACTTATTCGAAGAGGTCCTGTTAGTGATAAA
Organism: Hydropsyche betteni; assembly: GCA_028571205.2. Classification (NCBI taxonomy): domain Eukaryota; kingdom Metazoa; phylum Arthropoda; class Insecta; order Trichoptera; family Hydropsychidae; genus Hydropsyche; species Hydropsyche betteni. The sequence continues at coordinate 4,172,819 of JAOXNN020000021.1, read as the reverse complement.
CTACAGAAATTAGAGTATCTTATAATTGGCACTTAGCTAGGAAGAATACGCGCATCAGGCAGTGGTAAGCGGAGCTTATCAAGAGATCAAAATCAGGGTTATCTCCAGAGGTCTCTCCTAGAGACTGGCCTCCCATACCTTCGGCCTCACGACGGTTAGATCATCAACATTTACACCAATAAACCAATAATGATGTTGACAACAAAAGGGAAGTAATGGCTTTGAGTTGTTTGGGTTGGTAAGCTCATTCAAATCGCTGTTGTTGGATCTTCCCGCACCTAAATGCATACTTCTGAGCGAAAGCATGCAGTTTATATCCGTTTGTTAAGTATTACGGATTTCCTGCTTATATCACTACCAATCAACTCCTGATATTTAAAATTAGAGAAGAAAGAAGACTGACTAGTGTCAGCAACAACACCTCAGTCTACTCCTTTTGGGCTTTCACAGGCAGCTATTATGAGTATAACTACCTGTTATAAGCATTCAACGCGAAGTTCATGCGGACTAGTATGAATGAAGGCAGCATTCCTCATAAACTCAAGGAAATGGTATTATTGAGCTATGTACTTCCCAAATAGTGAATATACAGTTTTGGTATGGACTCATCATGTATGCGACTACCTGACTGAGGGGGTTCTGCTGCCACTGCATAATTACAATACTTATATTATTATCATTAATTATTTTGAATACGTATTGACAGTTGGTATTACTCGTCTGGCGATAGCATAATTTTGAACATTCGCTTACGCTCAACAAACTTCTTGATTTCTTCCAGTGGTTCTGGAGTTTCCCAGCCATTGGCAATTCGTTTGGCCACAATATCATTGCCCGAAACTTTGGGTACGCCCAAATCAATCTCTACAACACCATCTACATTGTTGATTTCGTTGGCGATGGCCGCCATATTTAAGGGATCCTTCGATCGAATGGTAATGGCATCTTGCGAATCCGTCCAATTGACGTGTTTTTCGATGACTAGATTGTCCATTCCTGTGCAGGTCGGAGCTTAATTGTGATAAAGTTGCATAAGCTTGAATAATGCAAAGCACTGTCGGCGATTTAGTGCCTTCTGGTATTGTGATATATATACGTTACAGTCAAAGTGTATTATTAGTAAAAGTATATTTTGTCTGACGTTTTGGATGAAGTGTATTTGAATACAAATTGTCTAGTTGTGGTATATTTCAACAGACGAAAATACAGTTTAACTGGTGCTCACTAGTTAAAGTGTATTTTCAACTCGACAGATAAGTTTTGACAGTTCAGATATTTGAAAAGAATATTTGTATTAAACCATACGCGTATTTTACTTCTATATTTGATTATTGAAAAAATTTAGAAATAGAGTAATCTCAACGAGGCATTCATCTCAAAAACGTAAGTTTCAAGTCCATATTAATGGACAAGTAACGTTTAATGACTCGTACTGGTGGACAAGTAAAATTTTTGTGCCATTATAATCATATCGCCAATTTATTACAATGTTAATAATGTTAATTTGTCGAAAAACAGTTTAAAATTCAAAAACCTTTAGAAAAATACTGAAATTACACTTAATTATTTGATTTACCTAACTCAACTCAATAATATTTATCGTTTTTTTGTATTTCGCCAGTGGCGTTGGCAGCGCTGACTGGCTTGTTAGTTGACATTAAAATACACATTGTCTGACTCTGACCAGTTAAATCATATTTTCATTGTGTCAGACGAAATAACTAAGTGGGTTAGACAAAATATATTTTAACTAGTCAAACTATATTTTAACTAATAATATACTTTAACTGTAACATATACATACATATTAAATCTTTCTTAGCTTTTTTAATACTAAAAAAACGATCAAAAAATGCATATTATAAACAAAGAAGTGTGGTAGAAAATGAGTGATTTAAGAATCACAGTTATGTATAATATACATAAAAATATGAATATTTATAAAATAATAATATAATACGTACACTGAACCGTTTAATATTCTTAATGTGAAATGATGAACCTTTGATATTGGCTTGGTAAAAATCTTCGTCAGTTTCATGAACGGTTCTTTTATAGCAGATGGGTAAAACGCATAATAATAAGCATAATTGTCTACTGATATTATTGTGCGTGTTTTTGAAATAAAAGATGTCGAAGAAAATAACAGTTGTAAATTAAATGTAAAACGCAAAAGTGTGTGTTTGGTATTTCTAAAATTATTAGTATGAAAATATTTTTATAAAAAGAAAGGGTTTCTTGAATCTAAAATTTTTCAGACGGACTGTATAAAATATTCACAAACGAATGAAGGAATAAATACGTAAAGGCTTAATTTGGCTTTTTGCCTCAAATTGCCTTTCTTAATTGAACTTCGAAAATAATTCAATTACACAATTCTTCAAAAGTTACAACCATAAAACAACCAACAATAAATTCAATTATAATAAAAAAAATTATAAATAATCTGAATATATTTTCCTAAAACGCGATGGAGAGGGTTTTAATACCTTCGATCAATAAATATAAAAGAAGAAGCTATAATCCATTGCGTCGCAAAATCAAAACGGGTATTATTTTGGATTTAGTTTGGTTAAAGTGTGCTTAGACGTTTCGCAATTGATACAATGGCGGCTCGATAATTAAGAAAGTTCAGTACACTCGATTATTATACGACGGGTTTTAAACTGGCTGTCAAATTTTGAAGTTTCAGCAACGTTAATTAATTTATTCTAAAAATTTCAATTTTAATTTTAGCGCAGGTAAACGTTATAGGATTAATTTCTGTCAATGCGGGAAGTTTTTGGGAGGTTTTCAGACGGCGATTTGCATATCTTCTCATGAATTTAATTAATGTAATGACCTTTTTTTCGGCAGACTTTAATACATTAAGTAACCGCAATGTAAACGAAACGCATCCCTTCCCAAGAGACGAAATAGTTTCACCCCAAAAAATGTTTAATGGATATTAAAAACACACTGACATTTCGGCAGAAAATTGAAATAAATTCGAAACGTCCAAGTTTCGAATTAACAACACAATCACACCGGAACACTTTAAATTAGTACACGCTTTGTAATTTACACCGAAAGTAACGACCATTAGATTCAAATTAGCAACAATAAAACCGCACGAAATAACCTTAAGAGTTCCGCATCAAAAAATATGCAATGCGGCTAATTTGTAAAAAGGTACAACAACGTCTCAAAAAAAAAAACCACTTTTTTATTCGTTTTTTTGCGTAACCACTTTACTTCATTATTCGGAAATCCTGAAATTTAAAGCTGAATTTTTCAAGAGGGCCGCACGAAAAAAACGCACGGCTTAATAAAATTTTGAATTTTAGTGTGGTTATATTTTATATTGGAATGAGTTTTGAAAATTTTATAAATTAAATTTTCGTATTCATGAAGTTTTATTTTATATGATGATAAAGTCAATTGAGATGTTAATAATATTATGAAGATTATATACGAAAATCACACCGAAGATCAAATTCAATTTATCACAGAATCAACAAAGTTTTCCTATAGAAAAAGAGCCTTTGAAAAAAAAATCTTACCACCGAAGCAAATCGTTATTCTCGTTGCATCAGCGCTCTTCAGTATATCTTTCACGCCTCGTCAACAAAGCCACCCACTTACATATACAAGGAACGAAGCACCAAAACTCGCATTTTATAAATAAACCAATTTTTCAACCCATCACACTCATCAATCACCCAAAGACCTCGAACAAAGCGACCGCATAAAAAATTCAAAAACAACAATTTCCATATAGAAACTATTGAAAATGATCGAAAACAAAACGCGAATTTTGGTTCTGCGAATCTGAAAAGCTGCTGAAACATCCCTCACGCGCTCGACAACCCTTCAACCCTTCCCGAGTCGAGATAAGAGCTCGCAGACGACTCTTTCGTGGAAATTTCCGATCGAAAGATACGTACGAAAAAAAAAATGATAATCGTCGATTATGTATGGCCGATGCATACTTTCACGTTGTCGACAGTTACGTGGTACCGGATTGAATTATTGCTGCACAACAATGCAATGAATAAGGAATACGTAGGCACGTGTCCCACAGACCAATTTAATTGATTGATTGATTGACTCGAAAGATGTCATTGTACTTGAACAAACGTCAGAGGTTATAAACTGGATGGGGTTTATATTTTTATTTATTGATATTGATGCGTTTCTTTAAATTTGTCGAAATTAGTCTAATATAAAAAGTTCGAATGAAAATGTTTCTCTGTAGATTTATTCTGATTTTTTTTTGATAATTTATGAAAAATATCGATTGTTTTAGTAAATTTAATGAAATGATTTTTTTTAAATGTAAATTTATGAAAATGTTGTTTTTTTTCGTAATAGATTTAATAAATTGTAGTGAAATGAATATGGGCCTATATAAAGTAGTTGGATGACGATCAATATAAGGCACATCATCGTGTATCATGTTGGGCGTTACCGTAAATGTCTAATATCTAAAAAAATATTGTTATTTTTTTGTGAGAAAATCGAATATTAATGAAATATAGAGATCCTTGGATTTTTATGATACTCTAAAATGTTTAAATCTATGATCAAAAATTAATTTTATGTATTTTTTATTTTCAAATATAAAAGTCAATGTACAAATTTAAACAAATAATATATTTAATTAATATATAACCGAATTCCGAATAAATTTCCATACAGAACAAATTACACTATGTGTATTTAGGATTATACAAAAACATTTTTTCGCTACACGTCCAAAAATTTTAAGTTACACAAGAGAAAATGCGAAAACCGCGTAACTTCGCATAAACCCCAATTATTTTCACGCCGAAAAAAAAACTTCACGCTCGAACTTTAAAACCCAACACCCACACAGCACCGAAACCCCGAAAAGCATCAATTTCAATCGAAAGACATCCACGTCGACCTCACACACGCATTTCACCCATCCGACCACGCCATAGTCAAACGATAACACGATATTGGTTAAATGCATGGGGCAAAGGATGAGTAAACTCGGAGTGCACGCGTTTCGTCGGCCACTCCTTGAAATTACGAATTTGGGGTGAAACAGGACGAGTTATCGAAGAGGAGTGTGTGTGTGTGTTCGTATGGAATTTAATGGATTCTGTTTTATGTGCTTTGGAAGAATGAAAGCGGGGAAGGACTAATTGAGGCGTGTAGAGTCAAAATGGCCGAAGTGCACCTGTCAAATATTCGTGTGTTTCGTGTCAATCTTTTGAATGTTGGGTGTATTTAAATCGAATGGATTTTGGTTAGAAAGGGATAGGTATGTAATTACCGGTAATTTATCGAAATTTTTTTGATATTTACTGGTAATTTTTTTTTTGTATTTCGAATATTTTTGGAAAGTGACGGTTTTAGAAAATATTTGTAAGTATACGGTTTTGTTAAATGGAAAATGTTATTTTTTTTCAAAATTTAGTTTACCGATAAACCTGTAATTAGAAAAAAGTATTGGATTACCGTATAAAAAATTTTCGGTAAATCTCACATCCCTAGTAAGGAGTAAGTTATTATAAAACGATATGCGTGGAAGAAATAAGTCTAAAAAGTATAATAAATTTTATAAAAAAAAAAAACCATAAAATAAATAATGTATATAAAGTACTTAGGATTGTACTTAAATATGTATGTAAAGTACTTACTTTATCGATAGTTTTAATGTATTACTTTTTTATACAAAAAATATTATTTCTTTTGCATTATATTATATATCAAAAAAAATTGAATTATTTTTTATGATATTTTTTCTCAATAAAGTCTTAAAATGAACATTATTTTCGCAATCACACAAATATAAAAAAAATCTGTATATTTCAGCGAAAATATTTAAATTCAATATTCCGGTTCTAATCCCTCCAATTGTTTCAAATCTCCGCAATCCGAACCCACTTCAAAATCGAATAATAAAAAAACCGCTAAAACAAATCAAACAATAAACCCCTGAAAAAAAGCGGCAACGATTTCATGAATGGCACCGCTATTATTTCACCGATTGCGATCTCGAAAGCTAAAAAAAAAATTTTTTTTCAACCTCCGATTTGAATACAATGAAACAGAAGCTATAGGAACGTGTCCTCGGAAAAAAGCACATCCTGAACCATAAGAGGAAAAGAGGTCCCCTTTTGAAGTGGCGCACTTTACGGATCGTCCTTTAGGCCGTTTCGAAAGGGTCAAAAGTGTATCGGTGACATTACGTATATATATATATATTTTCTGCGATATTCAAAAAAAAGGGAAATAGGGCTTCGTTATGCGAAAATTGCGTTTCGAGCTTCGTTTGCTCTTTCGGGCGTTATTTACCCGAAGATGTTGGAGAAAGTCTTATTTTCGCCGGGTCCGATGATATAATATGATATGAAGGTCTTTTTCGTATTTGCCGAGATGTGTAGGTTTCGTTATTTTAACGGAAAGCTGTGTTCGATGTTAATCGAAAATTTAATTGGTTGGTTCAGAAACGTTGTTATCGATTGACAGCTGGTGAGCTGGTGGTATAAAATTAGTTTATGCAAATTAAATTTGATACGGGTCGTTTTGAAGTTTTTGTATGTTGAGAAAACTATTGAACCGTGAATGGAATAGAATAAGCAGTAAAGTAAACAAGGTTATTATCTGATCAAAATTAATATTAAAAGTACACTCGAGTCTTGTATTTTTTAATTTTTATATCATATATCATAAAGTGAAAAAACAGCGTAAAAAGTTATCGGTTCTTCTTCTCTAAACAGTGTTATTTCAAAACTGTGAAAAAAAAATCGTGTAAAGAGAGTTTTGGATGTATTACTAAACTACATTCAAATCATATTCTAATTCAAGAATAGAAAGCACATAATTTTCCTAATCAACCTATAAAAATATACAAAAATGCATACACAATGGAACATACCTCGACATAAGTGGGCAGCGCATAATAAATATTTATCACGTCAATTCAATTAATAAATAACGCACGTACAGGTCCAATTCGAAGAGAAACAACACGAAAATATCCCCGACGACACATACAATAAATAAAAATTTTACCTCCAATAACAAAATCCATTTCTAATTCGATAAACATGGCGTTATGAATCGATTCACTTCCCGATAAATCTTCCGCAGCAGGTGCGTGCAGTTAAACACGGGTGGCTCTCAACGCACCAAATTTATTGGTGTACTTGTTATAATACAGTTAAGTAATGATATTTTGAAATTCGTTTATGTTTTGAAATTACCGGGAGTATCCTGTATGACTAGGTCGTTATGTTTCTCGGTGTTAATTTAGGAGAATTATCGTATTGTGCTATAATAAAATTTCATGGTGTGTATTTTTTAGAGCCGGCAATATTCTTTGAATGGTCGAGTTTTTTTTAATACTTAATTGAATTTTATATTATTTCATCGCAATCGAACTTAATATTTTCGTTTAATACACTTTATTATTTGATATTTAATTTTTTTTATGAGCTATTTGATGTTCACTTTCTAGGTCGAATCTTAACAAAATAGTTTGAATGCAGATGTTATTCATTGGTTCGGGAAAAAGCGAAAAATATTTTAAAATTGGAAAAATGCGTAGGGAGTTTCGCATCAGCCTTATATTTTTATGTTTTCTGATTTTCTAGAGTGTTTCAAAGTACGAATGATTCTATTCAGGGATAAAAGAAAATTCCACTACGTTCTTGTATTTTTCAACAAAAATTTTAGACATTTTCTAACAAAAGAAAATACTTTAAAAAACAATCAACAGAATGTTTCCGATTTTCCATATAAAATCGACCGACACACACATACAATCCACAATTTCATTAGCACATCCAGAAGCCGGCAATTTCCCACATTTTCATTTAAAATTACGACGATTCTCAACTCAAACAAACACAAGCCCACTGTGTACACCCGTAAAACAAACAAACAAGCAAACACAGACATTTGAGAAGCACTAGAACGACATGAGCGCACATAACGTTTTCCGTGACGTAATCGCCGAAAGGCCTAATGATTCGGTGGGTTTCGACGACACGATATAGTACCGTACGATGTACTAAGTCGAACAATGCGTTTTTATTGCTTCGAAAATGTAAAGCGGGTCTTCACACGGAGGGAACGAGAGCCGGAAAATTAAATTCGAAGAAAAACGGAAAAATCGAGTGGGAACGGCGGGGGAGTTTCCCGTTGTTTGTTTATCAAATGATCATAAATGAATATTTTTATTATGTGTACAATGTTTCTTGTTGGGTTTTTTTATTTATTTTTTTGTATGTAGAATGAGAAAATTAATGATAATTTGTAGAAAGGGAAAGAAGTATATATTTTTTTATGAAAAACGAAAAAAAATTTGGGTTTTTGGTGAATTTTAACATAATCTCTTGGTGTGTTGTTCGTTCGTGTTCAAAAAATTAAATGTTTAACGTCATTTGTCAAATATGACAGTTGACGCGTCTTAAGGATTCATCTATGGAAGACTGGGAAAAACTTATATTGCTGAAATCAGAGTATTACAATGTGATTAAAAACGTGTGACGCAAGGCTCAGCTTTGTGAGTCATAAAAAAACCTTACTCTAGAAAATGATCGGTAATGTTACTTCAATTTCGTTCAAATTTCATAAAAAACGCTATATTTCTTGCATTTTTCATGAAAAATGCGATTACACAAACTTAGCATAACATAACATAACACTCAAATATTCATATAAGTGCGCCACCTATTGATGAATATTCATATTCCGTCATTAATATGTTGTGATTTAATAATAATGAAAATGTTTTTCTTAGTGACTTTAAATACTTTATGAATGAAAATAGAATATTCATTTTCTTCAGTAACCAACATTTTTTTTAAATTAATTACATATAAATTTGACACTTTTAAAATGAAAATATATTCTTTTTAATCTGTTATATTTACGTATATATAAAGATCTAGGTTTCAATCTGGAACGCCGTTTATATTACGCTTTATTACGGAAAGCGTACGTGATTAATTCGATTTAATTTAATCTAAGCGTGTGTTCGTTAACGAGTTTCGCGGAAAAGTTGCGGTTTTTCCGCGCGTTGCTATCTCGCCTTTTAACTTTGTCGATTAAGCGGCTCGTGATGGAATTCGCCTATAAAAATGAAAAACGTCGAATTTTCACATACATTTTCCGAAAACATTTTTTTATTCGGAACGTCGGTTGTGCAACGACATTACGATCGAACGATTTCGAAAGTCGTTTATTTTTATTTATGCTCTAATGACTCTAATTAATATCAAAAAATATTTGAACGATGCTATATCGTGTTACATTGGTAACTGTTTTTTATATGATCCAAAAGACATACGACGAAATTATTTAATATAGAGTCTTTCAATAGGGACGCTCGAAATTTGTTAGATTATTGTAGCTATGTCGTTTAAGTGACATGGGTTAAATTTGTTGTCAATTGTTTAAGCCGCAAACAATTGATGTCCTCAAAGCCAACATAACAAACGCCATCGAGCAAATTCAACCATATTTATGCGACAAACTTATTGAAAATTAGACCTCCAAGTGTCACCCAACAAAGCAGTGGTGGGCATTTGAACGACGTTATATTCCACACTTAATGCCATAAAATAAAAATGAAAATTGAGTGGAAATCTCACACAGGTCTTGTCTTATTTACATTTTAAAATCAAGTCTCCTTATAGAAAGAACATTCAGTGACTTTGATAATAAAAAATGATGTTTTGCACACATTGTTCAACGCTGATTTTCCGTACACTACTAAACAATTGACAACAAATTTGTTAGATATCATTTTAACAACATGGTTGCAATAACTTAACAAACTCTATATAACCTTGAAGATTAAATTTGAATAGAACAGACATTTGACAAATTTTTTTCACCGAATTTCGATTTTTCAGCCGCGTCACATTTTCCGAGGGAAAGATCCGCGAAAAAACGACCCTGCGAACCTGAACACATTCCAATAAGCGCAAACGACTCTCTGATATATAAAAAAATAAATAAATCGAAACGAAACGACATTGTAGAAGAGCAGAAGCCTCCGAGGGGCGTGGCGGACCTCAAAAGTGGAAACATTTGCGAAACGCAATCACAAAAGATACCGCACACGATCCGTCTTTAAACATACGAAACGTATATATAAATACATATATGCGGGAGACGAGATAAACGCACATTCAACATATTACGGCACCAGCTCGCTATTCGCATTGTGTTTTATTTTGTGTGCGCGAAGTATGGAGTGTAGTAAACGAGCGGTTTTAACACCGAAAACGGCACATGGCGCCCGTAATAAAAAAGTAATGATAAAAAATTGTATGAAACTAAAATACGTTGTGTTGGATGTTGGTGATTGATTAACTAAATGATGGTCAGTGATGTGAGTTGTTTTTTTTTTTGTTTTCAGTTCAAGCGATTCCGATATTAATTAAGTTATAAAATATTCATTGAAAGAAATTTGATTTATTTTGAAACATTTTCGATTAAATTCGAAGTATCTAAATAATTGTTTGTATAATTTAACAATATAAGTAATTAATAATAGAATGGACCGTAATTTAAATTTCTATAAAGTATGAAAATAATATAATGAATCAGAGAATTTTTTGAATCAATGGAATGTTATTTAGGTTAATAAGTCAAATTTAGAAATGGATTAAATACTTTCAGTTTTTACACTTCGAATTCAACGTTTTATACTTCAAATTGGACATTTCATACTTGGGGTATATGAAAGTATTATATTATAATATTAAGAACATTTCCATATGAATGAATGAAATTCTTGTTGATTGTTAAATTTGTTGTAAAACCTTGAATTTTGAAGTTTAAAAACTGTATAAAATAGTAACATCATTTCGTTTGAATAAAATTAAATAGTAAAAAAAACTTCTCGATATTCAAAAAAATCTCAATTCATAAAACTTTACAACACTAATAAATCGTTTTTCATTTTATTGATCTCAACCCGACTTTTTATCACACAAAAATTTCCCACACGAAATTCGAAACGCTTCAATTATTCTGACACGTACAACGGAATAAACCAACCCAATGCGATCATATGAATAAATCGCAATTATTTAAAAAATATAAAAACGAACAATAAAAGTAAGCGTTACAAAAAAAGGTCGGCGAATTTCAGCGATCTTACACAATAACCCACATCCACGTCAACAGACGAACACTTCTCAGAGCGGTTTTTATCATTATTTCACCGAGAGAAAAAAAAATACTCGCAAGTAACACGGAGAAAGAAGTGCTCGTAAAAGAGTCCACGTATGGAAAAACTAGAGCAAAAGATAGTAGAGATAAGAGAGATATAGTAGGCATTTTCTGTATCTGAGACGTGCCGTAATACGCGTTATTATAAAGTGCGTATTATATAAACTGAGTCGGGAAACTCGCGAATTTCCCGTTTGATTTCCCGCTGGATATCGATCGATTTTGTTTTTGTGAGTTGATTTGTTATTTTTACGTGAGTTAGTTCGGGGTTGTGAACAGTGCGTGAGTTTGAAATATGGATCTGATTAATTCGGGGAGGATTTTGCTTTTATCTGTGTGTCGTTAGGTTATATCTTAAAGTAACCCTGCGTTGTAATTTATTTTTTTGAGAAAAATTTAATTTAATAAAGTATCCGTTACTTTTCATGTCGCAGATCAAAGATGACCTTTAGAAGAAATTTTTAATAAAATTTTCATTAAAAATATATTGTGTATTATATAGCGGATAAGCTATTTCATAACAACGCTCCATACTTATCAAGTAAACAGATGATACACTTATGAAAAATGCATGTTTCAACTCATTTATATAACTCGGTACCAGAGAGCCAAAACGTCTTATCTTAAAAACCCACATTATTCAAGGCATGAAAGATACGATTCATTCCGCGTTTCCGTATACATAGCAATTTTTTCTACAAACATTGCCAAAATTCGAAATAATACTATTAAAAAATTAAAATTTTAATAAATAATAAAATCTTCGTATAAGGAAAGACCACCAACAGAGTTATCTACCTTCAAGAACTTAAATCGCCCACGCTGAGTTCCAAAAACGCAAAAAATACATAAAAAACCACAAAATTTTAATTTTTAAAATACATAAGCTTATTAAGGTAGAAATTTGAAGCCGTTTAAGGGTTACAAGGCTTCGCGCCATTCAAAGCGGAAAATCGTTATATGTGAGAGTCGCGTTCAAGAAAATTGTCATTATTACGTAGTGGGGCGACCATAAATTATGGCCGCGATTCGGGAACGTTTTCATTGGAGAAAAGCGATATTTACGACGAGACGATTTTCCGGGCGCAGACCGAGGAAAATATTTTGGTGAACGTTCCCGAAAGAAAAATCATATTCATAATAAGAAAGAAAAATATTCACCGTGCGAGAAACTTCTTTGAAATTTTTAAATTAAGTTAATCTCAATTGAGAAGTTTAACGATTTACTTAATTTATCGAAAGTTGAATTTTTTTTAATGAACAAAAATATGAACTCTTGAAAGATTTTTCTATATTAAACAACCGAAAGTTGAAATGCACAAATCCATATTTTCAGATGAAATCTGGGAATAAAAAAGGAAATATAGACTTAATTTTTGTATCTTTCAAATAATATTTATTATTATACTTTATTCGAATTCCATATGGAATTATTTTTGTATTATCATAAGAATAAAATAAATCATTACAATCGAAAATAAATAGTTCGCTAATATCATATATCGTATGCGCATTTCGAACGTCTCATTAACATAAACAATACGAAGGATATTTTTGCATAATTCATATCCAATCTGACGAAATGAAACGCGATGAATTCAATATTTCGAAATTGATTCGCGAAGTTTGACCGAAAATAATTTAATACACGAAAACGTATAACGAATTCTTCAAAGAATTTTCACGCGGAAAGAAAACCGCGCTGTGTTTATAAGGTATATGCGAAAAACTCGCACACGCATTTTCACTTTATTCCCTGTAAGAAACACACACACGCATATCCATTACATGATATTATATATAATAATTTTTTTCCGCTTCGCGAACGCCGCAATAAATTTCATCCTAAAGTCACACTATGAGCCTAAGTAATTTTCGCGATAAGAAAAACCCAAACAATAGATGGTTTCTGTGTATTATATTTTCAACGGTAAAAGCATTAATATCGCCATAATAAAGCCATATTTATGGAAAGATTTTTCATTCCAATCTCGTTAAGATCATCGCCCAAGCCGCAGCGGCGTAAATAAATGAAAAGTCAAAGTTCGGTTTTGTCGAAAATGACTAATCGAAAACGAGAATCTGTTGTTTATCGACACGACATTTAACAAGGCGAGTTTTCAAAACGGTTATATATAAATATGTACATTTTGATTTATGATCGAAATCGGAATTGACTTATTCGATATTACGTACTTCGATATAAAAAAAAACATCTCGTTTTTCACGAACATTACTATAATTATCTCCGTTTTTTTTCAATATGCACGAAACGTAGCAATTTCACTAACGAACAACGTAATAACGTCTGAAGTCGGAGAATTCATACGTGAAAAGATGCTTATTAGAATTCGATTATGATAGATAAAAATCGTGAAGAATTATTCGACGAGGGATATATCTCGTTACGAAATCGACTCTCATAACCCGAAGCAACATTCAGAGATTTATCTTAACGAGGAATCTAGTGCTTAACAGACCGATCAGATTCCGATTTATCATACGGAACTGAGTTATAATCGTGAAAAATGTATGGATGGAAAAAATCGAATTGTAAACGACGGAATGGCGCGGTTTAATTGCAGCTTCTGAGAATTGTGTTTTAATTTGATGTATCCGTTGTTGATTTGAAATATGACGTTGTATTAATATATATGAGTGGTCCATTTTTTAAATTGATGTGGGAGAGTTATTTAGGATAAAAAGTTACTACTATGAAAAAAGATTTACTTTTTTCATTAGGCTAATTGAAGTCCATTTAATTTTCTATCTATAAATGTATAAATTTATGACCTTATTTATAGGAATTTGATAAAAAAAAGCTTTGAAAGTAGTAAATTTTACATTTTCAATTAATTTTAAATGTGTTTCAAGATTTGATCAAACATTTTTTTTGCTAAAAACTTTTTCGCTAACTGTGAAACCACTTTTGCAAAGTCACTTTTCCAGCACTTTCAACTTACTTTACAAGTCTTTTTTTTCAAACAGCTATAACGATCATTCAGCGAAACATAAAATAAACAATCCAACTGTATATAAAATAACAATTCCGTATTACATAATTCATCATGTTTATCCAATTTGTTAAGTATCTAATATTCAATGATCAGATGACCTCCATTCTAGGCGAACATAAAAATTAGAATGAATTATCATATATTATACAAAAATGTTAATGGTTCAACCGCATTGAATGAATCATGGAATTCGAGCGATTTTAACTGTTCTATAAGTCTTATTATAAAATAAATAAAATTCAGCATTGATTCAAAGGCATTAAATCAACTACGGAACAAAAAATAAATAAAAACCCGACGCATCCGAAGTACGACGACCCGGTTAAGAATTACGCACTTATATCAACACTCGGTTAATTTTCAACTCACAGCTTTTACAACGCACATACAAACAGGCACACATTCCACGGAATAAATGCGCTGTTTGTTCGCTGGAAACTTGGCCTGAAGATTGTCAGATTAGAGACATTTGATTAAAATTATTCGACCGAGACGTTGGGAAGTTCGACTGTGCGTACGAATAGTTTGTTGTGGTGGAACAAAAAAATACGGAAGAATCGTGTGTGGTGAAAATGTGAATTATGCTTTGTGGATAATGAACGTTATGAAAAGGTAAAAATGGCACGATTTTCTCATTTGCATACGTGTTCGTGATAACATGGAAAATGGTGTGGTTTTTGTATTCAAAGACTAGTCTTGAGGAATGTCATATTTTTTACGTGTTTGTGATTTATGATAGAGAAATATGATCGTTTGAACTTCGCGTTTAAATAATACAATATTTTATGTAAATTCAGTGTGGAAAAATAGATTTCAATCGTTATTTGATCGTAAATTTTCATGCGCAATAAAAGGATATTAGACAGTCTCGTATGTGCTTTATAACGCAATAAAGTTCAAATTGAAAATTTTTGAGTTTGAATCACTTCACAATCTGAATATTACACAAAAAAAAAATTATCAAAAGACTGATCAAAATTAATTGACACATTATCGAAACATCTTCAACTCCCGTTCAACAAAACAAACGGCTCCGTAATGAAATTCCTTCTCAAGCAAACAAAACACACTCACACAACGCTCTAATAGAATCAATTAAAAAGTACGCCTAGCCAAGTCGGAAAAAAACAACAAAACAGACCAACAAAGCGAACGCTTCAATCGACATAATTACGAAAAAGCAGAAAAAATCGACAACGAATCGTTTCCCGATTTATTTTTTTACCATCGAAACATCTCGCGTGAGCTCTCGAAGAATCCGACGAAATTAAAAAGAGCGTAAAAACGGCTACGAAACTTCGGCCGTATTTATTAGACTCTGCGCGTATTTTTTTTTGACCAAATCGAAAATACGCCTATGGAAAAATATCGCACGAAAAAAGATGCGTCTGCATTTCGAATAATGCGGAAGTAAAACGAACGTAAATCACGACCGCGAACAAAGCAGGTCGGTGTATGTATTAATGCGATTTAGATGTTGGGTTATTATATTTTGTGTACGAAGTTTCGAGTCTTGTGGAGGCTGTAATCTTTTAGGCATGCTTGGGAATCCCTGTAACAATTTTCGTGGAATTTTGTCCGATAGAACATTCGTGAGATGAATGCTGAAAAAAATTAGGGAAATACATATATAATATATAGTGCTTTATAATTCTCAGAAGTGATCTTAGGAAAATATTCTCTCAAATTGAGATTACTTAAAAGGTTCTTATATAATTTAACTTTTGTTTGTGCAAAAATAGCACATGAATTTTACTTTTATATAATATTATAATAATCTTTTAACTTTTCAAAGAGTATTGTTGTGTAAATTCCATTAACAATGAGAGCATTTGAAGTGAATTTTTTTTCTCGGAGGTTTTAAAAGGTACAAAAATAATTAAATACTACTAAAATAACATGAAAGCGTTAGAATAAAAAGAAAATTTTGGAAAATTCACGTAAACGTATTCTATAAATAATAATTTTCGACCAAATTAATAAATTTCAATACATTCCCATTAGTCTGGCACATTACACATATAAAAAAACGCTAGCTACCAAATCGTGAATTTTTAGTCAAAATATAAAGCGCGTGTACACTATTTTGAAATTCAATAGCATTTATTTCCACTTAAAAAAAAATTAAATTTAAGGATTGGGCAAATGTTGTATGTCTCACAAAGTCAAAAATATTAAACGTATTTATAATATTAATGAACTTTTGGCCAGATTGGGTTAAATAAGTTATTTTTAAATTCTATAATTGAACGTAAACGTATATAGAACGTGAAATAACACTAATTCAAATTGTAATAATTACAATTTTGAAACATTATAGGATTTTAACATAGTGTAGTTGCGCTTTACAATTTCACTCCAAATCAGCGACAATAACTAGCGATTGCATATATGAACATTCATAAAAAAAATACACAAAACCATACACTCGAAAGCGTCAGAACGATTCCATTCCATAAACCAAATCCACACTCAAACATCCATCTCCAAACACACAAACCATTCCAACACGAAATATTCGTACATCAAAAGCGACACACACCATTCCAGCAAATAACACACATCCACACAATAAATTAAGCCAAATACACATTCGAAACACTCCAGAACTTGGCGACTAAATCGTCGGTCGCTTCTGGTGGTCTATGTTAATCGCCTTACGGAACGGAACACGCACGATGGCTAATAAACGCGACCGGGGCTTAACGGGTCAAAAGCGTGTATTCTCGAGTGGTTTATTGTTCGGCTTAATCCAGGGGATGTTAACCTTTTACCGGCCGATCGATCGGTTAAGCCTCGTGTGATAAACAACGGAATAATTCGGACGAAAATCTGTGGGGAAATCGAAATTTTCCGTAAACAGAATTTGTACGATGATCGAATGGATGTCAAAAGGGAGTCGAATGTTAGAAATGGAAACTGGATATTCCGCGTGGTAATTTCATTAATGTTGTTCGGAGGTTGTCGTTTCGGGAACGCAATTTCTAATTCAATATTCGACCGAAGTTTTGTTCGTATTATAACAAAATCAAACTCGCTCCTATATTAACTCGTTATTCTCAGTTAGATGAAAGTTGGCGACGTGAGGTTAACTTTTCCGAACGGCCGAAATTGAATAGATAACGCCGATTCCTAAACGATAGAAATGTATTTTTGAAACTTTTCACGCACGAAAAAACGCCAATAACAATTCATTTCGGCGATATATTCGCATAAGAAACAAATCATATTTTTTATTAAACAATACGTGAAACAGATATTGAAAAGACGATACTGAAAAATGGCATATGTAAATCATATTTCGTAACAATTTTTTTTCGATATAGTGAGTACTGTATATAGAAGATTTTGAACTTTTATGTATTAAAAATACCCTGATGTCTTTTAAAATTTTTTTTTAAGAAATTCACTATCTTATTTACAAATGAATTATAGATTCTAGAAATTTTATTCAATAATATTTTTTCATAAAAAAATTATTATAATTAAAAAATATATATAAATAAACAGATATCACTATAAATATCACATATATATCAAAAACAATTAAATAAACAAACAAAAACACCCCTATGAAGAAAAGTTAACCCTTTAGGGTAGGGCGCGGGCACAATTGTCCCGCACTTATGACGGCATGACTCGCCACAAGCATTTGCGTCGTGTTTCATTCGCAAAGGGTCCAAGGGCAGAAGAAAGGGTTACGACTATGAAATGTGACACTTATGACCCGTTCGATTCGAATTCGTCATTGCGCGTACATTTCGGAGGCGCGTTGTGAATTTTAAACGCGCAAAAACATCTGCGTCATCCGCGCGCGAGTTTTGCAAAAGACAAATGGCGCAACGATTCGGCGATGCGGATATGATCGATGGATCCTTTTTGCGAAACGTGGATCGTGGCAGTTTTTTGCGGAAATAATTCTTGTCGGAAATTGTGGAAGTTTTCGTGTTTCGATATTTTTCGTTCGGTCGTTTTGAACTGATGTTGTCACGGTGATAAGCGATTGTAATAAGTGATGTTTGTAATAATATCGCAGTTTGATTTTTTGGAGATAATTAGTTAGCCACATTTTGTTTATTAAAGTGAAACATATCAAAAACTCTTTTTACATGATTTCAAAATAACATGATTAAAAAAAATTTACATATTATTTTTTCACTTTAATACGATGTAAAAATGTATTTTTATGTAACAATAGTAAGATTCGGAACAGGCCAGTATACAATTATAGTCATCAAATAAAAATTAACGATGTTTTTTGATAATTTCATATAGCGAAATATTGCCACAAGTATATTTGGATAGAAGTTCCATCTAAATATATTGATTGGAACCTATTTCAAATTTTTATATAGTCATCATCGATAGTTTAGCCCGGTAGTCTCAAAAACGCATCCCCTGGTAAAAAGAGAATTGGTTGTATTTCAAAAAATCTTTTCGTTATCATCGCATAAATAATCCTGGAATTTCTGATGTTATCAAAAAGATCTTGTATAATATCTTTTTATTTTTTGTTTGAATAGAAATATTTATATTTAATCGATACAAAGATAAATAATATTCGAATTGGATCAAAGGAGATGTTATATTTTTATTTATACACGAAATAAATCACCAAATTTTTCCTGTCTCGCTAGTACAAATACTAAAAAGACATCGAAAACGTCAATAAAAAATATTTGCTACAAAGATATTTTTTCCGTGTTTATTTATACAAAGAATTCTATACAGGAGATAAAAAATGTGATATTTTGACGACGGCCCGTTTAGTAGTATGCGGTAGGAAAACGCGAGTCATCGCCGCGTATTAACCTGTCAACAAGCGGTTAAATATCCGGTCGCATAGTCATCCGAGAACCGAAAAAAAAAAATCTAAATATCCACATGCCCCAAATAAAAATCCGACATAAACAGGCGAAATCCCGCATTACGAAATAAAAACCCAACAATTACGAAAGATGACGGGCCAAGTTCAAGAACCTCGCATAGGAAGTCTGGTTGCGTTATCGTGAATATTAACGAGCACCGGCCGTTATCGTAAACCCGGAGAACACAGCGAGCTTACGCACACGAAAAAGGATAAAATCCTTCATAAAGGAGATCATCGGCTCCCGATAGAGAAGGAAACGAATATAAAGATTGTCCCGTGTAAATGATCGCCAATGGGTTCATTTGCATGCGTTTCTTGTAGATAGGATAAAAGGAAAGAGCCGACATCGGTGCGGATGAATGAAAAAAATACGAAACGAAAAGTACGTACTTGTTTCTTAACATAAATATCGCACCATACGGAAGACAAAGGAGGCTATTTGCGGATGGAATCCATTGACGGCTTTTCGAGCGGCGAACGAAAACGGTTGAAAGGTTAAAAACAGTTAAACGCGCGGTCGTTTGCCGCGAAAGTGTTTCGGAAAATTGCGTTCGATTGATGCTTTCGGGAAATTGTGCGCCGTAAAAAATCATTGGGAATATAAAATCGCATGCGAAATGTTGTCATGTGAGAAAATTTTTAAATTTGAATACTGCAAAATATTCTTTTGTGGATGATTTTAAAGGTTAAAATTAACATGAGTATATTTGACTCAATTTTGACCCATTTGGCATCAATTGCATATTTGATTCACGCTTTGCATACAATCGAAAAATTGCGATACGGAATTATAATAGTATCAACAATACGCATTTTTCATAGTCAATTTAGACACTCGAGTTCACAACAGTCGTAAAATCCATTATGTTTTTAATCGCTGATTCGATATGCATGTGCGAAAATTCAAGGCTGAAGACGAAAACAAAAATCACATTCTAATCCATTAATCGCAACAATAGTAAACAGACAAAAAAAACTGCAATTGAAAGATCTTTTTCTATGGAAAATTTTTCTAAAACGTAATTGCTTCCTTTTCGGTCTGGAAAGATTAATATCGTGCTACTGTATCCATTGTGCAAATTGAATCGAAAATGAGAAACAAACGGAATACGATTTCAATACAATGACATCATTGTGACCGCGATGAAGTCAGAAAATATTATCTCACGAATATTTGCGCTTCTGCTTTGCATGTGTGGCACATTGTCCAAAAGTTGTATGTAGTGAAATTGTAGCGATTTGCATACTATAATGTTTTAATTTTCGATGAGAGAAAATTAAAAAAAATAATCAATTGAAGTATTTTTAAACAACTTTTATAAGTTTCAAATATATAATCTGGATGATGGATTATTTTCAATGTATGTTTTTAATCACTCAATCCACTTTAAAATATTTATAAAAATTTTGCTATTAATAATCGATAATGGACTCCTTAAGCGAATAAACCTCTTGATACAACGATCAACTTCAAGCAATTCAAAATTTCGTATCATTTTATCTATATAACAGATGAATCAACCAAATTTGATTCATCGAGTATCAAAAATACTCTATGATCCATATTCTTATTGTTTCGTATTGTTTTTTACCACAAAAATTGACTCATACAATTTTTCAACGAATAATTATGTAAAACAGATTTTTTCGAATAAATATTACATTAATTACTGGTACATTGCCAATCACTGGCGCATTACCTTATTACATTTATTTTTCTTCTATTCATCAGTGGACGGACTAAAACGAAACGAAACAAACAATTTTACGAAAACGACGCAAATAATGAAAAAACGGAACGTATGGTCACTCTAAGCCCAACCAACGAACAGATGACTAATCTATTCACACCATTGCTTCGAAAATCATCCTACATTCAACGTTACTCAAACTACATACAGCAACAACCCAAAACGTCACATGACCAGGGCCGTCTCGAGGATATATGACGCTTTAGGTAGATTGATTTTCAGCGTCCCCCTATAGTTTTTCGAAAAAAATCATACACATACAAAACCGATATTTTCAGAAAACCTTTTCCTACAAAATGGTAATATTTTTCAAAAATATTCGGAATGCAACAATTTTTTTATTGAAAATTTACAATTTATGTATTCAAAATAAGCATGCTTTATGTTTTAATTTTATTAAAAAAATAAAAATATGAACCCTCTTGACCTCAAATACGAGTCTACTTTGCTGCACCTTTGAGTCGGCCCTGCATATGCCCCAATAATGAAATAGACAACCGCTCTTGCTTCAGAACTCATCCCGAATTCGACGCAACAATAACACAAAACTCTTCCCAAACAACCCCTTTCCGAACAACCGAACCAAAACCAAAACCCAAACCCATGACGACCCGCCATTTACGCGTGTCCAATTATGCATTCACACCGAGTGCCAACCGTAAAATCGATCTCGCCATTCTTCACGAGCCTTCTTCAGACAAAATGTTACCCCCCCAACCCCCCGAAAACAGCCTCCGACGGCGGGTTAGATTCGGGTACAAGTCAGCCTACCAACGCCTAGGTGGACACCAGTCAAGTGGACACATGTCAGCCGTACACCAGTTAGGCGGACACCGGTTATGTGGACACACGCAAAGCGGACAAACGTCAACCAAACACCAGTCT
>JAOXNN020000021.1:4129054-4149387 GCA_028571205.2 Hydropsyche betteni | reverse complement strand
CCTAACTGGTGTACGGCTGGCATGTGTCCACTTGACTGGTGTCCACCTAGGCGTTGGTAGGCTGACTTGTACCCGTTAGATTCATAGCCGTCATTCCAACTTTCCGTGAAACGCCCAACTCGGTTAATGTCAGTTTTCTCGCCGGGATGCTTTACGGGGGCCGTTAGCGCGAATCGGACCCAATTTGTATTATGGTATGACTTTGGATTTTAGAAACATCGCGCCAAATGGGATATCGAAAGGGAGGCTTTCGCGCGTCCATCTGGAGCCGGTGGGATGTTGTCGTTTAGTGTTATGGGTTGGCTTTTCAATTTTGTCGCCCGAGTTTGAAATTGCGGTTTTTATGTTTGTTTTTTTTATGATGGAGATGTTATGGTTGAAAGTATGTTGAATTGTGTTTGAATTTTTGAAGGGTTTTTAAGATTGGTTAAGTTTTTGTATGATGAACAAAGGTGTTTAAGAAGTGATTGGAATAATCGTTTTTATTTTTAGATTTGAATTGATAGAAATTTTCTATTGAATAAAACGATGCAATATTTCTTTGGGAAAAAAATATACATTCAATCGTCAAGATTTCTATTGACGTTTTGAGAAAGCGAAACGCAAATGATAGATTTGAATTAATAGCGCAAATGCAATTACCCTCAATGCACCCACATAAACATATTCTATAATTCCACTTTCGATGCAATTGAAACTGAATTGCAATTGAATTGAATTGAAAACATCATACACGACAATATTTCCTTAAACTTTTATTTACTGATAGAACATATGAGTTTCAACACCATTCAGGTAAAATTAAAATTACTCATCAATCTTCATATAAACAATAAAAATCTTTGAAATTTTAGCTTTTACAAATTTAACTTTATAGATCAAATTCAACCATTTAAATTTCAAATTATATCTTTTAAAAATCAAATCAGTTAGTATTAAAATCGTTGTCACAGTAATCAATGAAATAAATTTATTTTGCAATTTGACTTTGATAATTTGTGATTTTTACAAATTTTTATATGAATAATTAATTCCATTTTTCATTAAATCAATCTGAAAATAGGTACTATGGATAAGTAGCTAACATTTCTTCTATATTTTTCATGAAATTAAAAAAAAATTGAAAAATTAAGAAAATAAATTTGCCATGGTCGAGTTTGATTTGTAAACGGTTTAATTTGATTTCAAAATGGTTGAATTTAATCTATACGTTCCCTAGACTACCGTGTGAAAAATTTATGGCAATATATAAAAATTGGAGATAGATACCATCAGCATATTTGGACAGAGCTTCCATCCAAATAAACTTTATAAAAAATGTGTAACGTGTCAAAATTTCGCCATATGAAGTCATCAATATTTTTTCTTTAATCATCATCATCATCAATAATCAATAATCATCATCATCATAATTGTATACTGGCTTACATCGAATCTCACAATTGTGACACAATAATACACATTTTTCATTAAAATACAAAAAAACAGTTTTTTTTAAAAATCGATTATTTCCCTTCGAACCGCGTAATTTCAAAACCGTGCAAAAAGAGTTCCGAACATACTTAATTCAGCAAATCCATCATCATCCAACAATCCCGAACTCCAAATAGACCTGGACATTGGCGAGCAAATAATCAGCAGCTGCCGGTCATCTGCAACTGCAACATCTCCCGTTGCAGTTGCAACACCCAACGACCAGAACCAGAACGGACCAGCATCTGCTCCACATACCGGAATAATATAGGATACAGGGGAGAGCGTCCCACAATAAAAGCGCTTTGTTTATGCATTAATCTTGTTCTAGTTCGGTCCCGAGGAATTCGATCGTCTCGAGAGTTGATGCAATCCACTTGCAGCTGCATTTTTCTACGATGCGTCTGCGTTGCCGGACTATTTTTGATGATGGAGCGTGTGTGTGTGTCTTTTCTTGTTGCGGTGTATTGTTGCTATCGGATTTCGATAGTGGACGTTGACCAGATGTCCGATGTGTGCTTTTTTCGATGTACGAAATCGGTGGAGTGGAGTATGGTCAAATTGGGGATTAATTGTTCGGTATTATGTTTATTCGCTGTTGCATGGCTTTGTGTGAACAGCTGGTTTGAGACAATAGGATGATTATATTGTGAATTTGAGAAACAATAAGAAATCAGAACTATTATTAGATAAGTGATAGTTAACTTGAATGGTATATTTTTATAATGGAACAAAATAATAGTCACTTTGTGTTGTGTTATTATCGTTTTACAAAATGAGACTTAATATGATTTTAATTTATTTGCATAATATTAAATTTAAAATTTTCGAAGAATTAAAAGAAATGAAATGAAAAAAATACACCTGATTCTCTTTTTACGCGGTTCCGGTTCTGAAATAACACGGTTCAAGAAAGAAGAACCAATTTTTTTTATATGCAGTTTTTCATTTTAACACAGTACAAAAAATGTATTATTATACCACGATGGTAAGATTTGGAGCAGACTAGTTTGCAATTAACGTTAATAAACAAAATTTGCGGTGTTTTTCGATGATTTCACATGACGAAATTTTACCATATTGCATATTTTTTATAAGTATATTTTAATGGAACTTTCATCCAAATACACTGACGGAATCTATCTCTAATTTTTATAAGATGATGATACATTTTTTATACGGTAACGCATCCCCTTCATAACAAAAAAAAAATTCAATGAACGAAATTTTACAGAATATCCTCAACTCATAAATTGACTTCATACACATCAAAAATCTATAAAATCAAAAAATTCATACAACATTACATATATATAAATCCTCGAAAAACAGAGAGCACAATCAAAAACCCCGCACAACAAATCGCACCCATCAAAACCGATCGAGGCCCGGCAACGAGCTCAGAACAAAACCGACAAATCCACACGTCGACAACCGTAAAACCGTAAACACGAAAAACCATAACAGCCTCGCATAAAACAGAGCCTTCGATCCCGACACGTCCGGGATCACGTGCTACCCGAACATGTCCAGGTGCGGCATTATTCGATTTATTTCCGCGGCTAATGCCCGCCAGGAGGAAACCGTTGTGTGTGTGTGTGTGTGTGTGTGTGTGTGTGTGTGTGTGTGTGGTTGTTGTTGTTGTTGTTGTTGTTGTGTGGTTGGATTTGCACAAAACGAAAAGTAGCCATCGTACGAGTTTGCGGGGAATTAAAAGTATTCCCCGGTGTCGGCGTAAGAAAGCGATTTACGACACGTGTTACTCTCGAGGCTACCCGGCCTAAGTGAGTGTTATGTGGACGATTCATATACAGAAGGATATAAAGCAAAAATATATTATTTTGTGTGTTTAAAGGAGCTTTCGAATGCGATGAAGATGTCGTCGAAAAAACGACACGATTGTGATAAAAAAAATAATCGCTGTGTTAATTTTCACAATTATGCGCGAGAGCTTTCGCAATTCTTGTGCGGAAAATTATTATTAGCTTTTATGGTGATTTGAATTATGTGTGATTTCGAATCAAAAATTTAATGAAATCTTTGTATGATTAATGAGCTTTGAACAAAGAAAGGATATTTGTCACTGAATAATAACGAAATCGCAGCTGCAAAAAATGAGTAATAAAATTTTATTGCCTTCACACATGTGTTGTGAACAAAAACGAAGAAGATACGCTAATATTTTTTTCCACAATTATTTATATTCTCATACTTTATTGTGCAGTATAAGAGAGCAGAAAATATCAATGGATAAAATCTAACAAATTTGTAAGTATAACCGATGAAAATAATATATGAAGAGTTTGAACTTGACGACAATCTTTATAATAGTGTAGATTAAAAAAAATAATATTATATTATATATAAATTATTTTTTTTATTAAAGTGAGATCATAAAAAAGTACATATGTACAAAATTCGAGAATTAATATATTTTTTTAAAAAATCACGGATAAAACAATATAATTCCGGTTTGTACCTTTCGAGATGTGGAGCGACAATACGTAGTTGTTAAAGAAAAAAGGAAACAACAAAGGTCTTCGTTTTCTTCTCCTACCATACAATAAATCGTGAACAGGAGTCGCTTCGATGCACATTTATTTTGAGAAATAGCAATTTGGTGCCTTTTGCGGCCGATGGCCGGTACCCTATTGAGATTTACGACTGACAAACTTTATCTAATAGTGAATTGTATACGAGATTTCGTCTCGACACAAACATATATACGTCTTAGTATTCCGTTTGAATGGTGTGGAATTCACAATGATATCATTTGCGCTTTAGAAGAAGTCCATATATGGTAGAAAGACGTACGAGACGTATTTCAAATGATTTTCTATTTGTTGAAAATTATTTTTAATATTGTTCGATTGTGAAATGGCCGGAAAATCGATATGAATACTTGTTATGAAAATATGCTTAATTTTAGACGTCGTTCGAATACGAAATTGAAGAATCTGAAACCTTATAATCGAGCATTATTATTCATACGCACAAAATTGAAAAACTTGTTTGACAATCGCGATTGAAATGTCATAACGGGCGAAAAAATAATAGAGCCGTAACTACGTATTCAAAATGATAAATCTATTAAATTTCAAAGGGCGATTCAGGAAATATAAATGGTTATGAGATATTATGTCTGACGTGAGAAAATGATATGAAAAATCACATTAAAAGAGTACACACGAAATCAAGACAATCGCTAACGGTACCATTATATAAATGCGCACTGTGGACAACACATCAATTACAGGATACAAAAACATATTGTGAACGGGAAAAAACGGATGATTGTTTTTGTCTACGAAAAAATAATACATGAGATTCCAACTAGAAATGGACAAATATTAAATTACTTCCCCTTTTAGTCAAACTTCGTTTTTTTCCATTGAGGAACAAACAATTTGGTTAGTGTTTATATATTTTTTGAAACATTTATATAGTAAACATTTAACAAGATCTTGAATTAATCAAATAATTATTTTACGATTTAAATTCAGAGAAACAAACACATAAAACATCATTCAACGTCTGAAAATGATAACATCAGCAAATTGTACAACAACATTGTACGTATGATAGTACATATTACTTACGATAAGATCTACAAAATGAACGGAGTATTCTAAGGACTACTTATGTTTAAAATAAAAGGGATAACATCATCATCATATGCAACCTATATTAAGTCCATTTCGAGACAAGCATTTTGATTAAAAATCAACCAAATGCTATAATAATCTCAGGACAATGACATCTAGTCATATCCGACTGATAATTCAATACATACATAAGAAAAAACTAAAGTTTTCAGAAAAGATATCTCTTTTTACATGTTTCAGAAACTACACTGTAAAAAAATGTATGGTGACCATACGAAAATTAGAAATAGGTTCCATTAGTATATTTTGCAAAATTTCGCCACATCAAAAAACATCGAATTATTTTTTAATAACTATAATTTTACACTAACCAGCATCGAATTTTACCATTGTGGGCTGTGGCATATTATTATACCACATATTGACATATTATGACTTTTTTTATACCGTCTCAAAAAAATAATTTAATTGAACCGTTTTATTTCGATACCGTTTATGAAAAAGATCGGGTGTACATAGAAAATAAAAAGAAAACCCAACAGAAAACCCCATCAGACCCATTTCCAAATAGAATATGAATAAAAAACATATCAAAAAACACGCGACACTTTCGATATTCAGATCACGACCGCGCCATAACCCGCAACCGAATATCGCGCGCGCGCGAACATTTGAATACAATGGCGCGCGTATCGAAAGCGATAATTCAAAAGCCGAAATTGAATTATCCCGCGGCGCGAACGGCGTCAGTTCTGGCAACCTGACCGCGGCCTGTTCGTGCCGCACAGAAATGAGATAAGTGGTTAAATGCTCGTGTTTTTACTATCCGGACCGGCCACGACTCGTTGTAAAACCGCCGTTTTCCGTTGAACCCATCCCGTGTCTTTTGCGTTTGTACGATTGTACGATGGTGGT
The DNA here is from genome assembly GCA_028571205.2 of Hydropsyche betteni. Classification (NCBI taxonomy): domain Eukaryota; kingdom Metazoa; phylum Arthropoda; class Insecta; order Trichoptera; family Hydropsychidae; genus Hydropsyche; species Hydropsyche betteni. Next base: position 4,143,394 of record JAOXNN020000021.1, on the reverse strand, counting down.
TTTATGGTGTGTGTGTGTGTAACGCGTGGTGGTTATGATTTCTGAGAAAAATGTGGGATTATGAAAAAACTTCGTGGGAGAAATGCGTATTATTTTGGTCTCGACGTCGTATGATTCATGTGTAACCTTCATAAAGTTCGTAGGACAGCGCAAAGTTTTCGAATATACGAAAAAAATTCAAGATGTTCAATATAGACACCGTTCATAGCGAATTCTATTTATTAATCGTTGGATGCGATTTGACTGCGCGTTGCAAAGTATACATTGTGCATTGAAACGAATTATTTGTGCATTAGAATAATATACGATGTGCATTAAAGAATTTCGTATTGAGCATCATTTTATTTGTGGTATGCAATGAAAAAAATGTTTTGTTTTGTTTAAAATAATGTGAGAATTTAAAAATATGAAATAATCAATAGAAAAAAAGAATTGAGCATTGAAATGATCGAAAAATGGTAACGTCAACGTTTCATTTTGTTAAAATTTTAATTTTAATCACATTTTAACAATTTGGTTCATTTTTTAATTTTATAATGAAAGTTGTAAATAATTGTTATACGGTTGGAATTTCGCCCTACGGCGTTGCTGATCCTTTATTCATCATAATGCACGTTTTATATATAGATATTTTTTCAATGATTAATGATTCAATGAGTTACTTTTTTAATGCACACTAATTTTATTAGATGCTCAGGATAAATGTACCTACATTTATTTTATAAAATGCACATTCAAATCGTCTCCTTAATCATTTATTTATTAATCAAACTCTATATAGTATAATATTAAATAGGAATTGTACATAAAATGTCCAAGCATGTTAGTGTTTTAGTACATACTGAAATATATTCTCTAACGTGAAATAACTGTCCCATAATAGAACGCATGGTCACCGTAAATATATGTGAATAGAAATGCGACAGCCATTAGAAGACATTCGTAAAACGCGCGCGTCTAAATGGAAATATTCCGTCGATGAACACACGATGATGATGATGTAGGGAATCTAATTGCAAGCATGTGTCGGTTTTTTCATGTCAGTTGAATGTGTAATAAATTGCATGTAAGAGTTGAAATGTGCAACGAGCCGGTGCAATTATTGTTTTTTCATTCGTTCGAACGGAAAGGTTATATTTAACCGTGACGAATGTGTTCAGTATATATTAAATGAATCTTATCGTGAATTGGTATCGTAATAAACAAAAAATAGAAGCCAATCCATCAATATTGATAGATGGACGTCGGTAACATAACCTCTGATCATTCAAAGGACAATTTTTAATTAAAAAATATAAAGATGATTGTGTAACGGTAAACGTGAACCATTTAACACCGTTACGTCAAAAAATTAACAACTCGAACTGAAAACGCAAACAACTCAGGAAAAACACTCTCGCCAGCAATTCCGATTGCGCAACATTTTTCCGAACATCAATAATAATCATTCAAAATTCAAATATAATACGTTCCATTCGGTATTCCAAAACCCATTCGAAACACCCAAACGTTTCTTTGCCACATTACCAAACGCACACTAATCGATTTTCCAAACGCTTTTCCATACACGTATCATAATGAATCAATTCAGAAATCGCCACACGCAATCGGCACTATCTAAATTAGCGGAAGTTGTGCAATGATGCAATTTTGCCGATGCACATCGACACTTGCGACGACGTGCACTTATCCGAGTGCACGAGCCACACAAAACCAGTAATCCCACATTTATAATGAGGCTCTATTAAGCCGCAGTACGTAATAATGGTACGATGTTTGCATTGGGAGTCGGGCATTTGCAAAACAAACATCGGATGGATGTGTCGTGGGTTTGTCGTGATGGTTATTGGAGGTTTTGCGTGTTTTCTTTTGGTGATTGTCGATTGGGATGTGTTGTGTGGTGGTAAATGATTAAAAAAGGTTTTTATGCGGAATTGTCGATAGGATTGTGTTGTTTGGTGGGAAAAAATTGGATGACTTTATGTTGTTGGTAGAACCGGGAGAAGGTAAAGGGACATTTGTCAAAGCGCGAAGATCTGAAGCTCGAAACATGAAGTATTATTATGTAAAACTTTTTACGACGATGGATACGATATAAAAATTACATTTATTAATAATCCGGGGTATAAAGACAAAATAAAAACCTATCTAAAAAACAATCAGTGATAACTGATCATTATGGTCCTGGCCGCCGTACATTTTAATATATAAAAAATAATCCCATTTTTTTTTTAGTTTTTGTAATTTTACTTTGACTTCAATTACTATATAATATATCAATGAATATTATTTTTTTTAAATAAAATAAATACTTTCGATCTAATCAAAAAAATAAATAGAGGGATGCCAAATTTAATATTTGCCAAGGACGCTAAAAATATTGCTACGGCTCTACTTATTGGTTTGTAATTTATATTATTTTGAGTGTTTTTATTATTCAGTCTTAAAAAAAAAACTTTTTTCTTTTAGTAATAAAAGCTTTTGTTTACTGCTTTATTATACACCTCGCTTTTTTATCGTCAAATATTCATAAATATTAAAATCGATAACTTTTCTCCAGGAATAAAAAACATCAAAATATAACATTATATCACAAAAGGGAAAGTTTGTTTAGTGGATTCGATTCTAAATTGATATTACTAGACCGTCCTAGTTTCACCCTAACTAAAAACACAAGCACAACATTAAAATTTAGGGAAAATTTTCAAAATATGATTTCAAATAAATTTTGCATTAAAGAGAATATTAATATGCAACATTCGTTCGCGTCCTAAATTCGTTAGAATTAAACTAGGCCAGCCTAGTTGGGAACTCGATCAAAATTTAAAAAATTATCACTAGTGATATTTTTTATAAAACTTCGTCTATGTTGATCGGAGTTCCAGTTAACCCTTAAAGGGTTACCCCTTTCCACTCGTAATTAATTTCATGCAGGATTCATACTGAAAACTTAAAATGGAAATAAATCGTATTTTTATCAGATTTTTGTTCAACAAAAAACTTACACAACGTGCATAAGACTCTATTTTAGTATTTTTATAGAAATAAAGTCGTAAAATGTATTTAATTTGTGTTTTATAAAAGTTTTTAGTCTTAAGTTTTGTAAAAGTTTTGGTGACCCAGTGGGGACATACGAGTGCAAAGGATAACCCTAACATTATATTATGATATCAGATCATTCACTAGATAAAATCCAATCCTTGGAACGGTCAACTTTGACGGTCAGTTCTGCTTCGCCCTTCGTAAATTTTTTTTGTTTCAATTTGTCGGCATCTTGTTTCTTTAATTTTGCTAAAAATCTGAAAAAAAAAACTCACCGTATTTGCAGTGGCAGTATTTAAGCCGAACAAATATTTTATCAGAAATTGCTCGTTTGTTTGAATTTTAATAAATAAATGGTTCTTTGAAATCAATCATCCTACATCGTAGGATACCTAGTACGGCATGTGCTCTTTAAGATTTTGATATCCTAAATTTTAGTCATTCATGGCACCCGTTGTTTCATCATATTGGCATATAATGTGGCAATTGGATCCAGACACCACCAATCAATGACAACATACGAAATTAGTTGTTTTACTTACGACATTAATCAGTGAAGAACCTAATACAATCACAACATAATATTACATTACATTTATGAAAAAAACCATAATTACTTGCCTTAAACATCAGAAAAACATTAGTATGCAACATCTATCCTCGTTCTCATTTTTATCAAAATCACTGGACCGACCCAGGTCATCGGTCATCGGTTCAAGCAACATGCAAATCGAAAAGTACACACCGCCGACAAGCCCACCAGCGATTGCACACAATCACCGATTTCACGAGCGCGATAAGTGGCACTTATTTATTAAACGTCCGGCTCATAAAAGCGCCATAGTGGTTCGCGCCGCGATTCAAGTTCGCGACCTTTCGGTCCAGTTTCGTAACTTCGAACAACAGTTTCTACTTTTGAGGCACAATGTCGAGTTCAAAGTCACTCTTCGGAGGGACGTCACGACTCCCTATAAAGCGTATTCTCGTTTGGAAGTCGCCGAGTCGATAAACATCTGCCGTGTCGCAAGGAGGTGGAAAAAAATAGGATGTGGCATACGTGTTATGTGTTCCCTACGTGTGTCGGGGGAAGTGATTTTTATGGGAGTTTTTTTTTTTCGAGGTTTTGTAGTCGAAAAGTTGTTTTATAATGGCGTAAGGATTCTGTGAAGTCGATATCCGTGAGGCTAATGAGCGCACGATTGATCGATCGGTTTAGATAAAGTTTTCTTGTAAAAGGATGGAATATAAGACTAAACCGAAATTTATATAAAATTTAGATTATATTTTCCATTAAAAATAATAAATAAAACCCTTTCAAAATTTATCGGAAGTTTTAGAAATTCTTCTTGTATATAGTAATAAAATACGAAAGATAAACTCTTGAGTATAAAATACTGAAAATCGTTCTTTCCAAATGGTTTCATATAAATAATACATATATTTGTAATGCGTAGTTTGCGAAATTGCTTATTTCGCGTATGATGCAATATAGTTTTGCATCCCATATGAGATGTAATAATATAGCAGGATGGTGCATTGTTAAAGAATTTTGTCAAAATTTGGAATTCTTCCTTTTGATTGTCGTTTCTAGACCTCTTCCTTTTCATGGTCTTAGAAGTGTCAATGGTTAGGTTAGGTTGGTTTTTTTTTAGTTAAAAGCTCTGATTATTATCTACAAAGTTAAAATTAAATAGAAAAGTAGTTTAAATTTCAAATAATGAAAGTTTTTAGTTTAAAAAACATCATAAAGTGCCATCCCATTATATTGTACACATTTGACGCAAAATTATTTATTTTATGTCATAGACGAACTAATTGTAAGCAATTTTGTATACAAAACCCAAACCAATCGTTACTTAATTTGATCAATGAGAATTAGTACATTTGAGTAAACTAAACGAATCAAAAAATATATATAATATGTTCCATATAATACTTGAGAATACTCGAATTTATATATATGAAAAAAAAAATTCCGACAAAATTAACTCGAGAGACCCACAAAAGGGCTACATAAAAGATTTTGATACAAACAAAAATAAATAGAAAAACAACCGAAAGCTACTTTCCCTCGGAAGAGAGGAAGAGTACAGTCATTCGGTCATTGAGCGTAACGACGCCGCATTAGCGTATTTGCACTTGAATGCCGCACAAAAGGCTGTCGGAAAGCGACGAATATCCCTCTTCGTGGGAAAATCTCGGAAAATCCGAAAAAGCGGACAAACCTACCGGAAAATGACAGATTGCACGACCCGCGGACGAGAAAGGATTCGCGAAATGGCGCGGGCGAAAGTCTCACTTCGCGAAGCGTATTTTTCGATCGGGCGAAATCCGAGTTTTCCCGGGCGATTCCCGAAAATTTGTACCGGTATTTGTCCGGATTTGTCTCGTTTGTATCAACGTTGAATCAATATCTAATATTAATCAATTATTTATAGAAAAGGGTCCTGATTAATCTTCGGGCGAAACAATGGGTTCTCGTTAATATTGCCAAAATGAACACCGCCCTCGATTGGCAATTAGCGAGGAACTCTCGAGCGTTTCCGGGTGTGTATGTTTCCGAAATAATATGTGATGTTTGGAAGGATAAGGTCTATATTGGAGTTATTCATCATGGAACTTGACCGGGAGACGGTGAACGAGGACCTTCCGAGGATACTATTTGTCTCCGAGTCGACGAACCAAAACGAGAACAAATCAAATGTTGATTCTATGATATATAAGTAGTAGTTTGGAGGACGGAAATGTAAATGGTTGCCGTGAATGTCGGGAATGTATGTACAGCAAATATTATTCGAGTTAAGTGTGGCACTCTAGTGAGTAGGTGGTACATACAGATCAATATTTCATATGGAATTCCATGTCCATTAAAAAAATATTTCGAATAGACGCCTCGAAAGGAAATCGAACTGTTTCCAATTTTGTGATAGTTTAACGAATGTCGGCTTTCCACAATAACGTAAGACACGTGTCAGAGAGAAACTAAGCGAATTTTTTACGTCAACAAAACACATTTCCAGATCAATAAATGCGACATCGCTGGAAAACATCGGCGACTCAGAAGTGGCTCGAAAAACTATAACACGTCGAAACGTATTGCCGAAAACGGGAATAAAAAACGAATTTATAGCCGTTTTAGCGAACACATCTATACACAGTCAATCGTTAAGCTTTCCGTTACGGAACATTTCCTTAATTTTTTATACAACACAGGTTTCTTAGAGCTTTCCCGAGTTTTTTTTTTATTTATTCCCGCATAGCGAAAATCAACCGTTGGGAAATCAGTATTCAATCCTACCTTCTTCATTGATAAATAATTCAGCGCTCACATAAATACGAATAAATACGAAATTACACGCACTAAAACAGCGAATATAATTCCAATAAAACTTCCTTAATTCGAAACATAAGCAATCAAAAAAATGCTAATTTTTATTAATTTTTTAGAAAAAGTGTATTGTTAAATTATGTGTAGCTATTTATTCTAGTTAATAAAAAAAATAGAAAATTTTTGAGGAAAATCTAATAGAATCCAATCAGAATCTAGTCTTTTTATATAAATAAGAACATAACTTTTCAAATAAGTGGAGTAATTTTATATTGAATAAAATTATTTCAATGAACTTTTTACAGATCAAAAACTCAAATGGAAGTAGTTTCGCTGTACAAACAAAAAATAATCGGACACTTCGCATAATATAAGCCAGAACGAATTTTATAATCCTCTTAACAGATGTGCGCGTTTGCGTAACGGACATCTAATTAATCGCATGACGCAAGATTGATACAAAAAAAATGATAATAAATTAATTCGAAAACGCGCGAAGACGAATCGGGTACCAGAAAAGGGCGGGAAACGCATTCGAATGTGATTTTTCGAAAACGGGATCTATTCTCGAATGCGTACCGTAGCCGAGAAAGTGAATTCGATTGTACCACATACGTAAGTCGACTCGTTCGAAAAAGAGGTCTTTTATTTTTGTTCTTCGGCTTTTTTTCGAACACAATGTACTTTTGTGAGCCCACACGCGCTTCATACGTGCCCTAAGACAGTTTTTTCTCATCTTGTGAGGTTTTATCGCTCGTTGAACAAATTCCATGAGAGATTTCAATAGGAAACTGACGAAAGTTGCATTGTAAGTTTAACCGTGATGCTGCTTTATGGTCGGAATTGAAGATCTCCATTTGTTACATGTCACATTTTATATTATATAAATTTTGGTTGGTATAAAAATACTTTTTATATGAAATATATTGTCGATGATAAATGAAATGGTTTCCGTTGATCATTGAAGTTAAACAGAATATACTTCAAATGATAGTTATCTGTTGTGTGAGACTTTCTACGATAACGGAATATATTATTATAATCGATTAATTAAGTGAACTACATTGAATTTTCCAAGATCTTGTTTATGAAATTTTATAATAGATATGAACCCTGTTTCATTTTCTAGCTCATTACAGATAGGAAACGAAAAAAATAATATTATCTTTATCGATTCAAAGAAAACGTTCTTTCGATAATACAGTCATGAACCCTCACTCCCATAAAACTTAATGCATCGACGATATTTTCTCAGCTTTGTAATAAATTCAAAATAACACACTTATCTATTTTCAAAAAACGCACCGCGTTCACACAATACACAATTTCACAGGTAAATCGTCGAAGCATCAACATAACCCTTACAACACAACACCAAAATACATCAACCATTTAATTGAAAGTGTCAAACGTTATCTCACCACAGTAAAGGGGAAGCTTCTATCGAAGGGGACAGATTCAGATTCAGATTCAGAATAGCCTGTCTACAACATAAGGGAAAAATTACCATAAATCTCCTCGACTCCTGCCGCATTCTTAAAGGCAAAGGGAGAAAGGAGCAGAAGTGATATATTACATATCCGCGGTAAGAGTTATTTACGAGATGTACTTCGCATTTCAACACAATTCCGTTCCATAAATCAATTATATCAATAGTTGAGATAATAATTAAAATTTGATATGAATTTATTGAACGGTTCAATTATATTTTATAATTGATGTACACCATTGATTTTAAGGGAATATAAAAGTGCAACTTGGTTTTAATAGTTTACACTTTAAAATTTAATACTTTGCACTTTACATCCTCCTCTCCTTTTCAAGTTTTCATATGTACGAATCATTTCTATATTTATATTTTCTTTTGCCTGTGATGGCATATAAAAAATCAATATTTTTTTTTCAAAGATGTTTAAAGATGATAAGTCTTAAAAATGCCAAAAGGAAATGGAATAGACATATTTAATTATAGCTCCTTTGAAAATATAAATTGAAGCACTTTTCAAACCAATATCATTAACTATTTATGATGATAATAAATAAAAGATCTAAACTCGTATTAGATCAGGGACGTATCGGCGGAATCGAGCGATTATATATACGAAAATTATATGAAATTATTATGGTTAAACTCGTTTTCGTCCAGATTCGCGCTTCTTATATAGCTTTTCTGTCGCATTATCGAGCGTTATTATAATGAACGTGTTCGGAACGCTATGTCGCATGGAAAAAAGTGGATGCTGCGGGCACGCGACTTCCTTTTTCTTGTACGTGAGCCTTTCTCGGTACAAATAGTTGAACGGGGCATAATAACAGTAAGATCTCAATGAAGATACGTGTTCCATATCGAAAAGTCAATAAAACGACTCGGTCCGTTGTGTCTTTCAGAAAAATATCATCGAAATGAAAACGTATTGGAAATTGATAGAAAATTTCGCTGAATTTCTCGCTCGGAGGCGTCATTGTGGCGTGAAAGTGAAATGGATGTCAATCAAATTTGTAAAAAAAAAAATAATGTATTTTTTCCGCGTGCGAAAAATTAAATTCGCAACACACGAAACTTTTCACATCAAAATTTTTTCGGAAAGTTGCCGAATAACATCTCCCTTTCGAGACGTATATAATTAAACATCGGTCACATGGAAAAAAGGGAATAATCAAAACTTGCATTAAATAAAATATTATATATACTACAAACAAAACGATGCTCAATACGAGATTCTTTATCGTATATTTTTCTAATACACAAATGATTCAAAAATTAAATTTCGAATGACAATTGTACAGAGTTACTGCAATTTTGTTGCAGTCACGGATACGACATAAAACAAAATGTGCGAAACTCGACCAACATTTTCGCAGATAACAACCTCTATTTGCGCAAACACAACAATACGGAAGAAACTGTTCTAACACAAAAAAAGTTAACCAAAACAAAAAATAACGAAATCCGACCGGGGGCACATTGCAGAAAAAACTGTCAAATCTCATTAGGCCGAATTAGGCTACCTGTCCGATACCCGAAACGGGCCTTAGCTAACGTTTCGACTGATTAGATATTTTTTGTTACTGTAATCTCGGCCTGTGAAATCTCAAACAGGTACCGATTACCTGGAGGGCTATCGGCAGGCGACGAGGCAAAAGACGTCATTGTGCCGAGAGAATTACGACCTAGCACTTCGTTTCTATAGCACTCCAGAAGAGAGAGCCCATTGCCGCATTCTTCGTGGAATTCGTTCCCGTGCAAGAATTAGCACTTCTGTAATGACCGAGCGAGGCTCCGAAGCACGTACGACGCCATTATTGATACACCGCAAACATGTAAATATTTGAATCGAGTCAAAGGATATTTGGGTACGTGGACAAATTTCAATATTGAAAAAGCGCTGTTTTATTGAATGTTGTGTGGTATGGGATAGGTTCTCGTCTGTAACTGAAGTTATGTATAGCGTGGTTTTGAAACAACAGCTTTTGTACTCCGTATTTAGGTTTGTATAAATGAAATTTCAATATTGAAAATCGATGGATATATTGATTGTGTGAGGATATGAGATCGGTTTTCGTCTATAACTGAAGTTAAATTACTTATGTCTTCAATTTTGTTTAGTAATTTTTTAGCAAAGGATGGTTTTTGGCTTCAATCAATAAGCAGTGAGATGATAAGAAAATAAATTCAGAAAATTTTTGTTTTAGAGTGGAAATTTTATATGATGATGATTATATAAAATTATTATCATCCAATACATACATCCAATGTATTATATTATTACAGAAGACAAAATCGTTCTAATGTTAATGAAAATATAAGAGTCTTATTTTGTGATAATATGAAAATCATCCCTTATTAAAAGGTTAGTAGAACATAAATTGATCATCTGTCCATTTATCGATCACATCATATTAACTTAATTTCAGTCATCAATCTTATATTTTGATTTACATGAATTGATCAAACATAGGCATATATTCAAAACTACGCAATATATCTTAAAATATTAAAAAATAGAATAATTTACACAACAATATTTATTATAATAAATTAAATCTTATCAGACACACGACGGAATTATTCAGCAGAAGATATACATATGTTAATATCATTATTAAGCATTTCGACGTTCTCGTTTGTTCATACGCCGTATTCATCGGTTAAATCATCGAGGGCGATTAAGCAATTAATTTGCGAACGATTTGCTATAATTATAAATAAACATAAAAGTGTACGTGGGCATTCCATACGGTCCGATTTAATAATATTTTACGCGGCTACGAACGCGTCCCATTTTCCGCATCAATAAATCAAACACTACAACAATGCACATTCAAACGCACCTTATGTGAATATCAACGATCGAATTAATACAAAAAATGGTTTTACTTCAACTCGTCCAATGACGAGTCATCCAACGACAATTCGTCTAGGAAAAGTCGTTCATGAGACAATTCATCCAAGCCCAAACGATAATTCGTCCAAAAAAATTCAATGAAAAAATAAAATGATTTGGAAAATCTACATTTCACGTTTATATACTACATGAACTTGCACCTACACATACTCGTTTCATTTTCAGTTTGAAGTTTGAAAATTACGTGGGCACGATACAGAGAGTCTACGAAACTATTTGTTCAAGGTATCAAAAAAGTATTATCAAAATATTAATTTATAGTATTGTATTACTCGCGTATTAGTTGATTTCACGATAGCAGGAAAATTTTGATAATACTATTTTGATACCTTGAACCAAAATTTTCGTAACCCATCTGTATCGTACGCACGTAGTTTTAAATCAAACGTCAAACTAAAAATGAAATAATTATGTGTAAGTGCAGGTGTATGTACGTGTATAAACGTGAAATGCAAGTTTTTCAACTCATTTCATTTTTTCATTGAATTTTTTCGGACAAATTGTAGTTTAGACGATCTTCGATGAATTGTTCTTTGGACGAATTGTCTTGGACGAATTTTCTTTTGGATGGTCTTGGACGAATTGTATAATAGTTTAGACGATCTTGGATGAATTGTTTTTTAAACGAATTATCGTTTGGGCGGATTTGGTCGAATTGTCGTTCGGACAGTCTTGGACGAATTTTCGATCGGACGAACTGTCCTTGGACGAGTTGTCGCGACACCCCAAAAATAACACAAATTCACCACAATCAATATAAAAACAAACGAATTTTATACTAAAAGACGATCGATCGCACCGAAAACTCCTCAATCAAAAATCGCAACCCGAAAAGTTGTAAGCCGGAACCGACCCGATGAAAAACGCCGCTTCAGCGCGAAACAAATAAGTTTTCCAAACTCGCACACAGACAACGGCCACAATGTAAACGTGCAAACGCAAAACGGCGGGTAATCGCCACATTCGAACCGCTCATCGTTCATCTTCGTCCACGTCAATGGAAATCGGCGCCGTGTTCGTCCGAGTCGAGATTTCGATATTGAAACGTTCGTGTGTGAAACGGAATTGTATCAATCATATTATCCGGCTGAAATCGGGTCTAATTATAGGCGGTTGTGTTTCGGTTTGAACGGGAAGTTCGGGAAAATTGTGCGAGGTTTGGCAGTTGATGAAATTTTGATCGGATATCGTTTGGTTTATGGTTTTAATAGATTTCGATGTGAATGTTTGATTTTGAAAACATATGGTTGTTAAAAATACAGCGTAGCTTATTCAAACAGTCTTCAATGAGTACTAAAGTTAAATGACATGTGTCGCAGTCAGTATATGTTATGTGAATATGACTTGAGATCATTTTGCAAAATAGATTTTCATTATTCAACTCTTTGAAAGTTAAATTCGTCTTGAAATATAAAGGGAAATCTTCGATTTTTCAATTCGGTTCTGCAGTTGACGTTATGATGATGACGAATTTAATAAAAGAAATTTGATTGATAAGATCATCATAAATCCGAATAACGAAAATGAATCTGATTAAATTTATAAAAAGGTATATCCGAATATAATATAAACTGAGCATCAACTGTACTATTATTTCTCACACACAATAATATAAATCAATTATAAAAAAAATTATAATTCGCCTTTTCCAATATACGCACAGGCTGTAATTTCAAAGTCATACCACTCAATCAAATCCAAGATATGCAATTAAAATGAAACATTAATTACAATACGAAAAGAAATTCCATTCACAATTGGCACACGCATTTTCAAAACAAGTCACGTACTTACAATGACGCAACAAAATTAAAAAAATATACACAAATATTTACATACACACTTCCTGCTTTTCTACAGAACATACAGAAAATCTAACCCGAAAACTTGAAACATATACCCATTATAGCCCCTTCGAATAAACAATAGCGCAAAAAATCGTATATGTAAATAAATAACACGTGTCGTTCAAAACGCGAAATCGAAAGCAAAACTCGACGGGGGATATCTCGTCAGAGTGGTTGTCAATTTTGGGACTTTGAAGCCACATGGGGTCCAAAACGTTTCGAATAAAATACGATAATTAATTGATAAATGTCTATCGAATCGTTGACACTTTACAAAGTGATGGATCGTTCGGGGATGATTAACAATTTTATTATATCAATTAAATAATATAAACGTATCGTCATTAGTTTATTTATCTTTGTGTGGTTAAAACGATGATACATAATGACATTTAGTTTTATTATTGCGATGATTATATTTAGACTATTATCTAATAGTGGTTTTCGATAGTCATGATTTTTTTATTCTCAATACGCATATGAAAAAATAACAATTGAAATGTCAAATCCGATTCGATAAAATTCTTAGAAAAACATAAAAATTTTAAACAAAAAATTGATTGATTTTTAACATTCGAATATATTATTTCGAATAAAACCATTGTATATTCCCGCAGGCAATCTCACGAAACTCTATCAAAACACCGGCGGGATCAAGCCGCATTCCCGAGTTTAAAAATCCCTAGATTATATGAACGATAAGGTATTTGGGGCCCCGAATCGAAAAAGGTTACGTATCCAGGTACCCATCCAGAAATACTGAATCCCCGGGAGCACGGACGACAAGAAAGTGGGTCAAACAAGGAAAGAAATGTAAATTTCACAGGATTCGCACTAAGCGTTTTGATAAAGTCGAAAATTATACTATGCAGGAAGGTTGGAGGGCACTCACATATTATTATACATACAAGATATTTTTTTAACGCCTTTTCAAGTGGAGCACGTTCGCGATATAAATTTCAGCATATGCGATCTTCGCGTTGAAGATATTAATTTTTTTTATCTTGGGTGTACTATAATATTTTCGTCGGATACTAAATGTAACGGTTGAGTTTAACCGTTTGGTTAAAATCATATTTTTTTGTTAAATTAATTCCGAGAATGTTGGGGTATGAATTTATTAGCATATCTATGTTTCGGTTGAATAATAAGAAATAATAAATGTACAACTTGGGATGAAATAAATCAAAAATACTTTCAATTTGCAAACATAATTCGGAATAACGAATCAAAATTGTAATGTAATAGGATTTTTTTTATGAAAAACTCTTAAGAAATTAATTTCATACAAAATCGTTTTATTAATTCGGAAAAAACCCGATATTTCTTTAATTCAAAGTGAATTTCAAGCCATTTGGCAAATCTCTGTTCGGTAATTCGAAAAATGTCTGAATTCGATTCCGTTTGACAGAATTGTGTCACAAAAAGAACTCAATAAATTTGAACAAAAATAATCAATGAACTTTAAAATTATTTGGGCAATATGGACTCGTGTAAGGAAATATAAATTTTAAAAATAATTAGATAAGAACAAAAATTCATAAAATCAACTTATTTTAAAGCATTTACTACTTTATATTTGAATTTTTGATAAACATTTCCAATTTTTTCAGGACCCTTTAAATTTTTATTAAAAAAATCTTAGCAAATTTACTTTTAAAAACGAGATTCGAATACGAAACTAATCAGCAATCATTTCCACTAGATTCCAACTAAA
>JAOXNN020000021.1:4107523-4121983 GCA_028571205.2 Hydropsyche betteni | reverse complement strand
GATCTATCGTTTTAGTTTTTTTTTCAAATAAGCTTCTATATGGGCTTCTATAGGACTTCTGTAATAAGTACGAAGTAGATATTATTTTTTTATATAGAAAAAAGTTATTTTTATTATTACTTATTTATTATTAGTACTTTCCCGTTAGACTAGCGCAAATTTCCAGAATATACTTATCGCTAGTTGTCAATCGCTGATTTGCAGTGAAATTGTAAAGCAGGCTTACACTATGTTAAAATTCTATGATTATATATTTTACACTTATAATTGCAATTTAAATTCATGTTATTTTAATACGTTTAGCGTTTTCGACTAAGAAATGTGGCTTTTGTTCATCCCCTACTTTGAATTACACTAAAAGAAAAGTGAAAGTAAATGTTATAGAATTTTAAAATAACTCATGTAACCTAACTTAATCAAAGTTCAATTATAAGTACAATAATGTTTTCGATTAAGACATGCGGCATTTACCCAACCCCTACGTTCAATTGTTCCAAAAGAAAAATGGGAATAAACGTCAAAAAATTCCAAAATATTATACACACACTTTACATCTTGGTAAATCTCAATTTGACTACTAGCGATTTTTATATAAAATGTGTGAATGCGGCGGACATTTGCGCCACTCTAATGGTAAGTTACCAAACTTAATACTTCCAATACTCAAAATATACCACAAAATAGAGTAACAACACCAGTAGTGGACCATGTACTTGTAGTTAACCATTCCTAAGAAAATTAAAGTTTTTAAAGATGATAAACCTTCAGAAAAAGTACGATAGACAAACTTTTTATTACAATCGCACCATTTCTCAAAAGTTATCATCTTTAAAAACATAAATTTTTACGTTTTACTGAGAGATGTTCCATTGCAGGTACATAGCCGACCACTGATATCGTTATACAATATTTTTTTCACATTTCGACCGTTCCAATACGAAAAATTCTCAAGCAAACTTTCTCCGCAGATCAATCATCATCACCCAAAAAATTATCAATTACAATAATCGAACCCATAACATTTGAGAAGCCCTCGAAGAGACAATCGATCAATGGTAGCGCTAACTAAGCTGATCCCGAACCCATCCCATTTATCTCGATCGAGACGAGCATACATCATTCCTACAAATGTGTTTCTGTATCCATTATGTACACCACACTCTGGCTGCGAGAAACCCGACGATGGCCAGTGTTTGAGAATGAGCGATCTACTGACAAATGGCCGAATTTGCCAATTCGGTCTGCCGCAGTGAAAGCTCTCTTTGAAAAGGTCTTAAGTTTGTTGGGAGTTTTAGTTTTTTTTTTATTTTGTTGTATTCTTCGAAGTATTGAGTCGTGTTTTGGGGGTTGAAAAATGGTTTTCTCTTAATCAATGTTTATGCGGTAAATGGATGAAGATCTATATAAATGGTCGAATTTGTTAAGTCGGCCTACCGCAGGCTCGGTTGGTTTTGTGAAACGGTGGATATTTGCGAAATTTATTAGTTTTTATAATTGGTAAAATTAATTTATAGTTTATGTATTGAAATGGGGGATCTTGTTTAAATCCGTGACACGTCTAATTTATCCACAGTATCACGGAATTAGACGTCTCAGATTAGATCAATTGAGAGACGAAACACGAAATTGGTAATGATTTACAACATTTAAATAATGGTTCTATAAAAAAGAAGGTTGATGCTATATGATAATATAAAAAATGGTAATACTAGTTAATTAACTTTAGCGAGTTAAATTAAGTGTGGGAACTAAAATCATAAAGTGAGCATTAATTAAAAATTGAAGTACGTGTATATAAAATATAACATTTGAATTGAAACATATTTTGCCAAATTTCAATAAAGAGTACTTCATCAAAATATAATATGTCGCCTGTCTGTGCTGTCAAAAATATTGACTATTTATGCTGACCGCTTAAATATATAAATACGGACCTTTTAATATTATATAAATACTGATCACAAAATATGGACCAAATAATATTAACCATACAATTATTTTATAATCTTCGAAAAACAACTGATCGATTCATTGACGAATTCACGAATCCACCAATTCGATATAAAAGCTCATCTACGATGTTTACCGCAGTGAAAGCTCTTTGTTATTTTTAAAATTGCGGAATTTTAATTTTATTATTTTTTAATACAGATTTATATTATTTAGTCGATATTGGTATATTCAGTGCTCGTTCATCATGTTCGATAAACGAGTAAGTAATCTATTGATTTATATACGAATAACCGAATTGCCAATTCAGCATACCGCAGTGAAAGGTCATGTGAAAGCTTACCTCAGTTTATTGTAATATATATATAGATCGTTGATATTTTTTGAATATTTTGAATTATAAAATGCTCGAGTCTTGTTAAAAAATAAATAAACTTAAAAATTGATCAATTTTAAAAGTTTTTTATAATTCGAAATTTTTATATTATCTTTTAGTACTTAAAAAATATATATTTTTTAAATCAATTGAGTGGTTCGGCAGTAAGTAGTGTCAAGCGTCACTTTTTGAGGTATTAAGAAAAACAGTTAACATGCATTTAGATGCAAATGAAACTAGAAATAACTCGACATAATACTGTCATCTTATGAGAGAATGTGGTATTATATATTAATTTCTGTAGTAAAAGTGCTAACTTTTATAGTAAATAAAAGAAACTCAATTTTATAATTTTGGCGCTTAACACTATTTACTGCCGAGTCCCTCAATTCCAACCAAACATATGGAACAAATTTCAAACACACAATACGCAATAATTCATAACAACAACACTTCACCCTTAACATTAAAAAACGCCATTTTATTCTCAAATCCAACAATACAAAAATTTCATTTCCAAACCACAACAAACAAAATTCATCTCACACACAACTTTCCCATCAAATTTTTTGCACAAAACACTCCAAGCTCAATTCCGTTACACAAAAAAAAAAAACAACACGAGCGCATTAAGCACATTATACGTTTCCGATGCGCTTTCGAAGGCGCCAAACATTGTTTGAAAATCGGAGGGGTGGCACCACTGCGCCCCAGGTAGCAACACCGCACCTGGATTCTGCTCGGCGGGGGTCCACACTGGGATCGAATTTCGAAGCAGCGCTTCTCAAACATGGTGTGTGCGTGTTTCGACATTTTTTGGGAGTTCTACTCCGGTTGGAGCGGTGGATAAATATTGTGTTTTCGGTGCATTCTTGGTTTTGAATGTAAATATGCTTAGTATGTTTGGAATGGGTTTGGTTTTTTTTTTTTTGGAAAATTTTGTATTGGTTTGGGTTTTTATCGGTTTTTTTTTATTTTATTTTGAATCGCTTGTGTTAAGAGAATATTAATCGTGAAATCGTCATGTTTTTTTTAATAATGACGTTGATTGGTTTAAATTTTTTATTGTAATAATAAACAAGGTACTTTGATTTTTAAATTAAGTTTTTTATGTAAATGGGAAAATCAATAATTTATTATACGATTACTTGAAAAAATATTTAAATGTTTAAAGTCTTATGTTTTCTAATGAAAATATTACTAAAAAGATTTCAATAGAATGAAATAAAAATGGTTCCGTTTTTAGTCGAAATGAAAAAATTATTCAATTTAGTTATTTTTCAAATAAAATGCGAATCGTAGGTTTTAAGTGAATATTAATGATAAAATCGTAATGTTATTTTTTTATAATAATGTCGTTGATTTGTTCAAATTTTTTGATTATAATAATAAGCAAGGTAATTAATCGGGTTTTTTGGAAAAATCAATAGTTTATAATAAGACCACTTTACTTTTGTTAACATGCTTAAAAGTATAAATTTTAATGTTTTCTATTAAAAATATTATGAAGAAGATCTTTTTGTCAATATTATATGTATTTATATATAATGGAATAAAAAAAAGTTCCGTTTTTAATCGAAATGAATTATTAATGAAAATAAAAAAAAAAATCGATTCAATTTAATTAATTTTCAAATTATGAAAAAATCGTGGGTTTTAAGAGATTATAAATAGCCACCATATCCATAACAGTAATAGAGAATTCTCAAATATTTACCGTTAATTTGTTCAAACATTCACCGATAATGAGAGTACTAAAAATTTGAAATAATCATGTAAATTCAACTAAAATTTACAATCAAAAATATATACACTCAAATCCAAAATCAATAAGCGAAACCTCCCAATTTCAAACTAGGCATTATTTACGTCAAAACAGGGCCGGAGCGATTATCGTCAATTAATGCGGAACGAAAACGATCAGTGTCATAATCGTAATCTCGTTTCGGCACCGGAATATCACAATTTCCGAAATTCCGTAAATAATTGTGGGTCTAATCCGTTCCCGATTCGGATCTGTTCCCGGTGAAAGTTCACCATTTTTTTTGGGTCGAAAACGCATCGCCCACGCACCGATTGATATCTAACCAGGACCGAATCATTTTTTCATGTCTGTTTTCTTGTTGTTGTGAATTTACGTTGATTTGTGTATGTTTCGCGATTCAAATAAAAATTCAGTTTTTGAGTATTTTCTCGAGTATCTTAGTATTAAATTTCTAACTTTTATAATATAAGAAAAGTGTTTAGAACATAAGAAAGGCTTATGAGTGCTGTGAAATAAAGTGAAGTGCTTGAAGAATTTCATAGAACATTGTTCGCAAACGTAGTCATTTCACAAACAACACATATATACAAATCAATAATTGATACTTCTAAATAAATAAATAAATAATAGTAATAATGTTTCACAATAGAAGCATCATTATCATATCGCATTTATCACAAGCTAAACGACACATGACATATTCAATAGGTGAATATCTAATCCATTCCATTTACCTAGATATAATTTCAGCATCAATTATAGTTAATTATCTTATGTTAATTCAACTGTAGGTCAGAAGCAACCAAAATGTGACTCTTATGAGGTGTTTTGGCTAGTAGGTATAATAAAAAACAGTTTATAATTTTTATTTAGAAAATAATTAATGTAAATAAACAAAAATGAGTGTATGTGCGTGTGTTAGTTATGCATGCTTTTATTGCTTATTTGATCACAATGAAAATTTGAAAATATGTTAGTTACGCATTCAGAAAAGTTTTTATATTATTAAAACTATTTTACAACTCAATCTGATGCTATTTCAAGAAGAAAAAAATCCAGTACTAAGAGTCGAAGATCTTTCGTTTGTTGAATTTAGTTGCCTTCATTACGCAATTCATAGAATCATATCTATCAGTCAAAGTACTAAGTCTAAGAGTCAACGATCTGTTTTTTTCATTCTATTCTGTACTACTTTTGCATTTTTAATTACTTTTTTGTTCATATAAAATAAATAAGTCCCGAGCAACGTCGGGTACAATCCGCTAGTAATCGATAATAATTGAGGGCCTCGCCAGTAAATAGTGCTAAGCGACATTTGTCACTTTTAAAAATATTAAGAAAAACAGTTTACATGCATTTAGATGCAAATAAAACTAAGAGTAACCCGACATATTACTGTCATCTTTCGAGATAAAGTGAAATTATTTATCGATTTCTGTATTAAAAGTACTAATTTTTGTATTAACAAAAGAAACCCAAATTTATAATTTTGACACTTAATCCCCAATTAATCCAGTGAAATTTTCAAATGGGTCAATCGCCAACCCGCTAACCATAGGTTACCGATGACCGACTTAGACCGCACTCGAAGCCGAACAACCGAAAAAATCGACTCGCTCACATCGCGGACATCCACGGCAACACTTCCACATTATTTATACAAAGCCACCGCCACATACACACACGTATAATAGCCACGACAGCGTTTGAAACAGGAGTTTCGTAAGAGACGCCGCTTGTGCTTCTCGCCACTTGTGCCTCTTCTTCGAATCATTGACTGTTTGCTTTGACATTAACGCCTTTGGAGTCGTTGCTGAACTCGGAACGAACACCTCCGACTCGATTTACTATTCAAATTTCGATCCCGGTGCGATATTTTGGAGGAATTCGACGGCGAGGTGGGAAATGGGAGGGGCTTCGCGGGAACGGGTCCATTAGTTCGTTTTTGTTTGTGTACTGGATGATTTGTAATGAGATATCGTTTTTGGTTGTCGGTTTTTATTTCGAAAAAATAATTGATACGTTGAAAGTTGTATGCAATTTGATATTCGATTTTTTCGGATGAATATTTGTAATTGTTATAGAAAAAAATATAGGTTGAATCTATTTAGATTCTAGTAGGCAGGACTTGTCTAATTCTGTGATAGTCGCAATAACATAATGCCAACTATATTTACTAAAAGTGCTTAATATCATGAAATTAGACAAGTCTCCCCTTACGTGAATATTTAAATTAATATAATTTTTATATTAATTTTGCGATGATCTAATATGGAAAATTAATATTCTGAAAAAATATGAAGATGCTTCAAGGAAATCGTTTTTCTTTTTTAATTAAAATATGATCGGTTCGAAATTGTTTTTATTGGCAATTCATAATTTTCTATATTGAAGCAATTTATATGAAGCAGATATGTTAATTAAACAAAATTAAATGAAAATCTAAAAATAGAAAGTAATAAATTTTTTATATAGAACGAAAATGCTTCGAAATAGTATAAATTTGAGATTCGAAATAAGAAAAATGTTTAGGAAATTATTGGTCATTAAGTAATGTATCAATTTACAAAATGTGTTCATTACAGTAGTTCGTGCATTTCTGTACTCAAAAAAGTATTACGCAATATCCGTTGAAGCGTACGAAATTTCAAAATCATTCCAAAACTGTCTCGTTTTGTTTTTTTCAATTACAAAGTTTCTGTGGAATTTCGAAAAACAATTTACAAATTTGCGCACAATTTATTTAATAAATCATCGCATTGTCTAATATAACTTATTTCAAACATATCTGCGTTTCAACAGAAAACGACTCTCAATAATTAAACACTGAAAAGTGACATCACGAAAGAAACGTTTAATAAATTATTATTCGCTTCAAACAAAAAAAAAACAGTATCTTTTTCTTCTCCAGTCTTCAAGAAAAAAACAGTACAATTTGTCAAAGCGAATTTCCATTTCGAACAAAATAAAATGAAGACGAATTACTTTCAAAATCTGCAAGAGACGCACAATTCGAAAACTTCACAAATTACCGATAAGTAATATTTCATAAAATCTGAGAAAACGCCGAATTTGTTTCTAATTCTTTTTTTTCTGTGTCATGTTTTCGTAACGATTTATTACTGTCATTTTAATTTACAAGACTTACTCAACTATGTTTTCTAAGTATTTTTTCATAATTGGGTTATCACAAATGCAGATAAATGCATAAACATCCGTATATTTCGAAATCAAATTATATTTAAATTAAAAGGGTGCGATCAAATTGTCCATTAAAAAAATATGGATTGTGCCTTTGAACGAATCACTTGTGCATTAGAAAAATATACAATGTGTATTAAAAAATTTCATATGGAGAATTATTTTATTCATAGTATGCTATGAAAAAATATTTGTGCAATATAAGTGTGCATTAAAAACAAAATGAAATGTGCAATAAAATGAATAGTTTGTACATTAAAATAAAAGATAGGTGGTAACGTCAAAAGAATAAAGTCAATCTTTATGGACAATACAATAGAACTGTCAACTACATTTTAATAATTTATGAAATCTGTGAAAAATTTTCGTGTGTTTGGTATTTTGTCCTGTTCTAATGCACGTTTGTTCGTTTTAAGGTACAGATATTTTTTATAATGCACACGTTTTGATGCTCGTGCAAAACGCACACATAATTTTTTTAACTCTCTTATTTTATTCAATGCTCGTCTAAATTGTTCCCAAATTAATATTATACATATAGAGACATCTATCGATCATTTCTATAACTAAAAAGAAAATTTGTATAATTTTCCATACAAAATCAAAAAAAATATAAAAAACCCACTCCCGTTCGTTACAGAAAAGAAATTCGGACAAAGGCCCAATTAAAGGGGCAATAAAATCCCATCGAACTCCCAATGCCATTACGATACGACATAATTTTCGGAACGAAGCGGTAAATTCGAAGTTTAGCGCCGACAGGAAAAAAGCCATAAAAAGCGAGCGGTGACGCAACGGGCTGTTAAGCAAAATCAATTGCGCTAAATTAACTAAGCAGCGGATACCCCAATTGTGTAACATTTCGAAGCGACAACGATGACGATGTTGATGATAATGGTAATGCGCGTTTTTCCACTGTGAAATTGTCACTGTTTCGCTTTTTATTGTCATGGGAAACGTTCCGAGCTCGTGCGTCGTGTTTTTGGGTTTGCTTTTGATGATGCAAATTGTTATGGTTTACATGTTGTTGTTGGAGTGTGTTTTATTGTTCGATTTTCGTAGTGGAAATTATGGTGGAATTGTCAGATGATTTCTCAATAATGTGTTGGAAATTATGAATGTTTTCGTATCAAGTGTTGATATAATTTAATATGATGAAAAGTTGACGAATTTGACATAACTGAGGATCGAAAAAGACCATCATAAATACACCGTTACTTACGGGATTAACTTATTATTAGATTCTGAAGTCAAATTGTTTCAGATCAATCAATAGGCTCAGACTATTTTAATCGTTTTTTAATATCGTCATTTAACTTCAGATAGGCATCAGTGAATATCAGCATCAAAAATAGTTATAGAATAATAATGAAAACGTTTTTCAAAAGAGAAAATATGAAAATTTTTCGAAGATAAAGTATTTATTGTATAAGAATTTAAAATATACAAGATTATTTTTAGGATTGTGTAGAACCTTTTAAGAATTTCTCATATTCCTCTCGGAAAATCTTAAAGAGTCGCCAAGTTTCAAAAAAAGTCTATTGTAATCATAAGCGCTGTGAAATTACATAAAAATGTTTCCCAAAATAACAATACAAAAGAGAATTGTCAAAAAATAACTTTACAGAAAAATCACATAAATCGTATGAAACATTTCATTCAGTTTCAATGAAAACGATCTAAATACAAAACAAATATGAATTCGTTTTCAATCTATTATCATTTGACATTCAAATATTTTACATATATTATAGTAAAACGATTCTTATCGCGCAAAAACGATTACGCAATTTTGCACAACTGTTTGCTTTTCAAATGTGGAAAATGTAACCATTTACATCAATTTGCATATTGCAACAATGGTTTTTTAGATGCGTTCTCCGTACTATTTGGTAATTTCCATTGAATCTCGTATAAAATTAATTTACATTTTCAACACAGCAATAAATTGAATTACGCTTTGAAAAATGCAATTAAATCATATAATTACACACTACAATTTTATAATAAGCGTGTAATTATTTACGCAACATGGTTGTTATGATTTTTTTAACAAAAGATCATTATAAAGCGCACAAACAAGTTTGCGGCGAATCCGATAATTGACTTTATTCAAATTTAAACTCAAAATTCCATACGAATCTTTTCATACGGAACTCGTTTACGGAATTTTTAAACATAAAATTTTGAACGCATGTTTTAAACAGACCCCACAATTGGACAAAACGATTAACATTTTCGTTTCAATGCGGGCAAATAAATTGGTCAATTTTACAATTAGGGATCGTTGATTCTTGAACGAAACCGAATCGACTTCGATTTTTTCGTTCCGAAAAGTACACGTTTAGGAATCGGTTGATTTTATGTAAAATTTTGTATTTTATCGGAATTTGGAT
Source organism: Hydropsyche betteni (assembly GCA_028571205.2). NCBI lineage: Eukaryota > Metazoa > Arthropoda > Insecta > Trichoptera > Hydropsychidae > Hydropsyche > Hydropsyche betteni. Next base: position 4,112,295 of record JAOXNN020000021.1, on the reverse strand, counting down.
GGAGAGTCGGTTCATTGTTTGAACGGAACTTTAGCGGTTGAGTTTTTCGGTTTTTATTTGGTAATTGTATCGTTTGGTTTATTTCAAGATCGTTGTATTTATAGCGTTTTGATGTCTTCAATTTATTTTTATTTCAAGTATATATAGGTCAAACGTTTCAATTTTTATTATTCGATAATAAAATTGTATATTGTATTTGAAAGTTTTGTGGTTTTTAAATTTGTTCCGTCAGAATCGTGCCAAAAAATTACTCAATTTAAACGTTTTAGATTTCACACAAATTACACATATATTCAAAAAGAATTTTCATTGAAGTTTAACATAATATTTTATGGAGTATATTATACATATAATTTTTTTTATATCTAGCTATTATTAATGGACGTATTTTATAAATAGTTTATGTTCAATCAATTAAAATTTATAACGAAGTTAATAATTAGTAAAAGTTTCCTATGAAACTGATTAATTCAATCTTCAAAATATTTTTCATTATATTTTCAGTCTTTTGCCACCATCATGTCCATACACTCTTATAAAAAACATTCCGATATCATAAAATTTTTAATACTTTTTTACTCTTAATGATAAAAAAGTTAACGACCGTCAACAAAACTAAATCCCTTCAGAACAATTTTAGTTACTAGACACACGATTCCATCCACCTACTACCCACACCACTAATTCACTCAACTCCACCAACCAATCAAAATCATCAATACCATCAGAATCCGAATTATTAATATTTTTCTGTTATTGAAATATTAACACACTAAAATAACAATGTAAAGTATTAAAATAATTACGTGTTAAATTAACGTATAGATTAACTATTATAGTAATAAAAAAGATAATGAAAAACCACCAATGAATCCTAAAAACCATCACGGTTTTTAAACCATCAATACGTTTGAAAACTAAAACCATTGCTTCTGAATGATTTATTCATCGAACAACATACAACTGCATCCATCTTTCACCCGCCCCACTAATCATTTAACTTCACCAACCAATCAAAATCATCAATACCATCAGAATCAGAATTTTTATCATTTTCCTATAGCTTAACTATTAACGCATTAAACTTTAATACGTTAGGTTATTAATTTAATAATTAAAGTAACGTAACGTAAAGTATTAAAGTACAGGTAGTCCTCAAGACGGTTCGCACTTACGACTGATTTTTTTTTTTTAAATTAATTATTATTTTTTTTAATTGAATGATAAATCTCAGGCGGATGTGAGAAATAAATACAGAGGAATATAAAACCGTCAAAAAAAAACGTATTGAAAGAAATGATTGCTGCTTTTAATTTAATTAAACAAAGAATACAAAAATTTGAAATGATTGACCCAGGCAGTGAAAAATTTTCAAATGTTATTTATTTATCATTTCATTATTGTATTGATAAGTAAGTAAGTAAGTAAGTAAGTAAGTAAGTAAGTAAGTAAGTAAGTAAGTAAGTAAGTAAGTAAGTAAAACAGTAAAACTATCGAAAAAATAATAAATACACAGATTCCACTTACGACGGATTCAAGTTACGACCGAAGCTCAGGAACGTATTTACTATCCGGAGGACTATCCGTATCAACTAATAATAAAAAAGTTAATCGAAAACCATCAATACGTTTGAAAACCAAAATAAAACATTCCTTTCGAACGATTCAAAAAATCGAACAACATCTGCATCCATCTCCCACCCGCCCCCATTAACTCCACCAACCAATCGAAACAACACCACACAAAGAAAAACCAACCCAAATCTCCCGCCATTCCCGCAAAATTTTCCCGCCCAAAGCCGATTTTCCCCACACCCGACCATCGGATGACCTTCCCGCGGCCGCGACGCCACTATTAATAGCCGCGCCTCCACTCGAGCATGGGGGCCGAGGAGTCGACCAGGAGACCAGCTCGGCATCTGGTCGAACGGCGCCATTCGGGGCCGTGACGGAAGCCAGGGCCTGGACGGGCTTCGAGGAGTTCGCATGATTGATTGGCCGTTGCGGTTCGGTGGATGTGTTCGTGGGTCTTGGATGTGATCCGTTTGGGCGTTGGGATGTGATGGATTGATGATTCTTTCAGTTTTGGATGTATTGTTAGAATGTGTGGTCTGAAGGAGTGTGGAAAATGGGGGGGGGTGTAGTTTTGGGTTTGGTTTGTTTGTTGTGAAATTTGAAAATGATTGGCGTTCGATGTATGTGTGTGCGATGTATAAGAGTTGTTTCGAAGTATTTTTTTTAAGGAAAGTTTCGAAGAAATTTAAATAGTGATAAACTTTTGATAGTAAACTGGAGAGACTGAAATATATTTTCGTGTTGAAAGAATTTCATATTGAACGTCATGGTATTTTGTTAGGATTTTAATCGATTTTTCATGTTAAATATTTTCTATTGTATTGAGTTATTTTCTTATTATAATAGCAACTACGTAATCCCTCCTATAACGTTATTTTTTAAAATGCATTTAAATTTTTTTTCAAATGTATTTGAAAAAAAACAATTCGTAAAAATATAAAAAAAAGAAAATGCTTCATTTATTGATTTCCTAAATTCCCCCCCCCTATAACGTCGAACCTATCTTGACGGTATAGGGGGGGATTGTATAATAATATGTTCTAGTTACATTTTCATGAACTTTTGAACGATTTATGAAAATGATAATGAAACATTACTACTATACAAATTCATAAATACAGTGAAACCCTGATTTTACGTGCCCGGAAATCACGTTTTTCCGTTATTTGCGTTCAATTTTTGCAGTCCTGAAAACCCAGTTTTAAATTTTGAACCCTCCAATAACGTTTTTCCTTTAATAATGATAAAAATGTAATAACGTGGTTTCACTGAATATCAATTTATATTCCCTCAATAATTCAAAGTATTTTTTTAAAACATCGTTTTTTCTATGAACTGAATTTCGATCTTTTAAATTGTCGAATGAAAATTATACTTCGATAACGAAATACAATATATGTTTTTTTTTCGAATTACTACATATTTTCTGGTTTACAAAAAAATAAAGAATATTACTGAACTATAAAATCATTATTTAAAAAGATCAATTGAAATGATATGAAAAACCATTTTATAAAACGTGAATCGATCGATAATTTATAAAAAAAAACTTACCTCCATCCATAATGGACTATTGATTAATTCGATGGACCTTTTGCGTCTCGATTGAAAAAGATTCTTGAAGAAGCTCATCTCGCACCTCCCCCACCGCCCCCCGAACCCCTAACCTATCATTCAAATCCAAATTAAACCAAAATCCACCACGCAAATCAATCCAATCCACATTTCATCATCAAGACTCACTTTAGACACGGTTGCTCGATCACAAGATCATCTCCGGTGGCGTCTGCTCGTCGACTGACGTTCAAGGCAACATCTTGACTATGGAGTATTATACAGCTGGACCGATAGTTATGGACATCTCGCAAAAATTAATTTTAGCCCGCTGCGCTCTAATTGGACAGATTGCCGATGGCTTTTAAGATTATGCTGTTCTGCTGAATTGTAATTGAAGTCTATTTGAATCATGCCGGGTTTAATTAGATTAATATGTCGATAAGGAAATGTTAATAATTAATGATACTGTGTATTGCCACATTAGTCTATGTATATTTGATTCAACCCAACCTAACCTCACTCAATACAACCCAACAAAGTGTATTTATGACCGATCCTAATATATATGGACTGTGAAATTCATAAAATATTTAATGAAAATTAATTTTGGTCGTATTTAGAATGTATAGTTGTTTCATAAATATTTTTTTATCTAAACGAGATCTTATCTTATACTGTTGATATTATTTAATTTTTCGTTATGAAGGATGAGGGTTTGGAAATTTAAATCGAAACAGAATGAAACATGTGAAATTTATAATATAGATATTTATATATTTTAAAATTCCAATAATGTACAAAAAATACTATTGTAGTTAAATTATTTTTAATGTGTAATTATAAAGCCTGTCAATTAAATATAGTTACTTAGTAATTTTGCTCTTTTCTTTGTGAATGGGAAACCTGCTGATTGTAATTGACAGATCCTTACATAAAATATGCACTTTATCGATACATTTTTTTTTAAACAATCTACTAGGAACAACTGAGACGTGGTGGCCAACGCTCATATGGCACTTCCGTCACCATTATCGTTTTAGGCTCCTAGATTTTTAAAATTCATATATGTTGGTAGTAAGACTCGATTGTGGTTCTGATAAGGTTACACATTCACAGATGAATCTTGAATATCCGCTTCAGACTGAGATCAAGCGGTGGTTTTTTTTTTGTTATATTTCTTTATCATTAACTTTTATTTATTGTGCAACTATTTTTTTCACTTTACTTGTACTAAAATCTATCCGATACAGTCATTGTGTTTTAAAAAAGATATTGTTTATTTTTTTATATATTTTATTGTACCAAAAATAATAACTATGTTTTAATATCAGGGCGGTTGCTTCGAAGGCAATTAATTATGTTGTAAAAATAGAAAATAGGGATGAGTAACTACCTCACCTCTGGCCTTATATCTTCACTACTACCAACATTTCAATTTGTATAAAAAGGAATAAAGTTAACATTTTAAACAACCTATTATCAATAATAATATTAGATCAACCATCTCGTTATCTCGTTAACAACTTTGGTTGTGTATACTCTTAGTGTAAATAAACATACTATTTACAAATTTCTTAATAATAGAACAAGGTATTCAATTACTGAACTCCCAATCACAAGTGGCTTAAATATGTAGCTTT
>JAOXNN020000021.1:4085747-4107423 GCA_028571205.2 Hydropsyche betteni | reverse complement strand
TTACAAATTTCTTAATAATAGAACAAGGTATTCAATTACTGAACTCCCAATCACAAGTGGCTTAAATATGTAGCTTTTATTTACGAGTTTGACAATCTCACATTCCCAAAACTGCCAACAACAATCACAATCTTTGTATTAAAGAAAAATGCATCTAGTCTATAGTAATATATAGACATTTCGTTGAATGTTTTGTAAATTTTAAATTGTCCAGGTATCGAAAATAGAAAATGTAAATAGGTACTTTACGTTATGTTACGATCTAGAAATGTTTTATTTTTAAAAATAGCATATTGGAGAATCAAAACAGATTCAAAAATATATATTTATATATATTTCTTTATAGTTCTACATACGAGAAAATTTAAATTTGAAGAAAACTACCCATTCTTATCAAATCTTTACATATCCAAATTCTCATCACTTCTTTTAGTTTTAGAATTGAAAGAAAGGACAAAAGTTTTATACATGGAAAATCTTCTTTTCAAATATTCGATTATATTAAAATATATAGGAAGCTTTGATGGAAAAATATAACCAAGACATTCGGTGCATTTCAAAAAAATCATTTGCTCTTTTCTTATAAGCTCTTTATTATAAAATGTGCAAAGACTTATCAACGAATTAGCCTTAACTTGGAAAATCCAGAACAATAATAAAAATCATGTAAAATTTAAATAATTTTTTTTCTTAATTCCTAAAATTCAAATGTGAAAAACTGTCACTAATCAAAATGTCAGTAAGCATAAACACTCTTCACAAAAATTATAAATATATAAGAATATAATTAAATTGAAACCATAGTGTCAAAAATAACAATTAATTTTGTATTTCCATTTCATGGGTTTTTTTTAAATAATTTTTCACTTACCAATGTTTAATAAAATATGCATTTTCTATGCACAAAATACACGAAAAAAACTTAAAAATAATTAATACGAAATGAAAAAGGGCTCATAATTTTTCTTGTATCTTTTATTGTTTGCATTGTTTGCAAAGTTTATGAAAATATTGTTGTTAGCACTTATGGGAATGTCAACATTGTTAATGACACTCAATTAAGTGAAATAATCAGAACAGAAATCTTTATAAAGTAGGCCATCCTCGAACATAAAAACGAAAAGTAAAAAATAAAAAAAGAAAAACAACAAAACAATCCATGAAATACATGCTGCTGATTGAAAATTACAATTTCGTTTCCTGTCTATAAACATATTCGTAGGAATAAATTATCGAGGTAATCATATTCAATAGCAAGCAATAACATATTTTAGACTTTGTAATAAATCTCAGAGAAACTGGTCCAACATTCAACAATATATTAATGAACTGTGGGCATGGATTTCATATAAAAAAATATATTTACAACAAAACAAAAAAATATCATTTTCAATTATAACACGTATCATTCGCAAGGTATAATTTGGAACCTATAATATTTAACCTTAGCAATATAATTATACATCCAACATGTATAAAATGTAACAAAAAAACAACAATCAAACTTATACCCTTGTAAACGATATTGGCGAAACTAAAATCATATTTTCAATCAACAGTGATATGCGAGATAAAAAAAATATAAAAATACTGCGTGAAAGAAAATTTCAATCCAATTGCAACTTTATCCAACCTAAGCTGCCCAAAGCACCACACCACCTCGTGGAGACGAGTTGAACATCGAACATTCGGATGAACGCTAGCCTTACATCAAATATGCCAAGCCGTCCTCGTGAGTGAGACGAAAAGCGACATATGCAGTAAAGATTGGTGTCGTAAGCGATTGCTAAATGTATATCGTTTGATGTTCTTTTATGTAAGATTGCTAACGTATCGAGTGTTATATGCCCAAACTTAACATACATAACATATCGTTCCTTTTAACATATTATTACATATGCGATTTGCGTCGGTTTAGTTATATAACGGTTGGATAAAACAAAAATAGTTAATATAGCGAATCGTATACATTTTGGAAATGAAAAGTTCTGTAGATTCCAAAGCCAAGGCATATAAAAAATAACACATTGTATCTTTACAATAAATACATATTTAAAAGGACAATAAATATATTTTATAAAAGATATAAATAAATAAAGGTCTCTGGGGCCTGACTTTGTATGCAAATAATCACATTAGTTTTAAATGTACTTGATCATCTTATTGCCGCCGTGAGGAGTGCAAACTGACTTTGGCTGTTTATGTGTACAGTAAAATATTGTGTATTTACACTCTTATTTAAGTAATATTACAGCCACTGAGGTACTGTGTAGAGCAAAATTTAACTTAAAAACTAACTTTATATTTGCTTCTATAATAATATGCATCACAATGAAAACAAGTTATAACAACTTGTAGGTGATTCCCTTTTCGATAAAAGAATGGTAGCATTATTAAAGCTGCTTTTTTAAAAAAAAATTAATTATGGTGACATTTGTTACAAAATCAGGGAATCATACATTTTTACTTATATGTCATTTTATTAAATTTTAATATATTTACAATTAAATTAAGATAGCGCATGTGCTATATACATACATACATACAAAATACCATACATGCATACAAACATAAATGCACATATGTATATGCGCACACATTGCGTGTGCCGACACATTTATGTCGCAGATTTCCATTGAACTGCCGTTTCAGCAACCTTATTTCGCTTATGTACAATATTTCTTTTTAATTACACACATACAAAAATATACACATTTGAGCATACAATATATCTTACTATTTTAAATACTCACTCTTCATAAATAGAACATAAACAGGCACCAATTTACATAAACAAGCATAAACTTTTTCATTCATACATAACAACAAATATATTTTATGTATATATGCATATATACACATGTTATACATATAATATATATATTTAATATACATTTAAAATTAGTCCTGGTCATAATAATATTTACAAATACACTGCTATCCCAGAATATCACAAAAGGCTTTCGATGACTGGGGAGCCAAATAAGGACTGGCAATTGAAACATCACTCCGACAACAGCTTTTGAAGTAATGATGCTTTATGATCACCGCCCCTGACTTCCTCCATAGTACTCTGTAAACACACACATAAAAGTCAATTCGAGTTGTTTGTTTCATTCAATTTATGCAGTACCTATATACAATACTAACAAGCATTTCGAAGCAGAATTTACAGCATATTCATTTTATACACTTTAGAATGTATGGAGAGTATTAAAAATAGCGTAGTCATAATATACGATAAAAAAAGCAATGGAGATAAAGCGTGTTGAAACGAAATTTGTTGCACTTTCATATTAATTTCTGTGTAAAATGAATATGTACTTTATTATGTGAAAGATAAAAGTGATAGAAAAATAGAGCACTAATTAAAGAAAGCATATATCATAAGGAAAAATTAATTCAATGTCAAAATTTAATACTCTAAATTAAAAAATAAGCCAAGTTTGTTAATAACGTTCATTTAAATAATTTTATATAATTAAAATACATTATTTAAACAACTAGAATCGATTTAAATAATAACCAATCACAATTACCTTAAAAACTCAACTTTTACACTTTCTATATTTTATCGATTTAATTTAGAATCATTTTACAAGGTTATACCATAACTCACAACTGGCACGATTCGAATAAGTTAGTAACAACCATTACGAAAAATGTAAATTGACACACACACACAAGAACAATACACCAACGACAACAACGATTACAACATTATATACAACACCGAACGACGCTCACGACAGAAAAGAATCGCACAGATACTCAACTGAACGAAGGAGGAAGAATTGCAACGGCAAAATAACAAAGAACAAAACAGCAATGTGTGCAATGAAATCAAATCATAACAAAACAAAAAAACATTCCGAGAGCGTAATAAGTATAAATATGGGAAGGATGGGGAACTTACCGTACTGTTCTGGTGAGTCTCCCAGAGTTTTTGAGCATTTGGTGCAGTCTGGGCGCCCCCGCCCCCACCCACCACGCCACCTAGGCACACATACACACACCCCCCATGAACAGCGTGCCTTCACCAGGCTTTTAGCCTCATACATGCCTATCTGCACTAGTGTACCCGCATCGTAATAATGTTTTCGATTGTGCGGAAGTAAAATCGAGTGTATGAAATAATGGATTTCTTTATAAATTTTGCTTTGAATGTGAAAACTGTATTGATTTGATTGATGTTTGAAACTATGATTCAATTTTGAATTGTCGAAAATGAAATCTATTTTAATTTTTTTTAGATGGAATCGAACCGAATTTTTTTAATTGATGAAGATTTACATTTTTAAAAATCATCATAAAGAGAGAGTGACTAGTGCAGACGAGGAGGTACAATAAATGCATATTTGTTTCGAAAATATCGATAGGAAAAACATTATGAAAACCGGTTATGGATATCTTAATTTTGAAACCAAATATGCATTTTTTCATAGTACATATATATAATAATAAATATTTATAATAAAGTGATTTTTTTTCCATTTGATATTTTTCAACCATATTACCGTTATTTACACAAATTAAGTAATCAATTTTCAATTTTGTTAGTTTGGCATGAATATATAGGTGACATATGATGAAAAATTCAAAATATTTGTTCAATTATTCAATATCAATTCACTATCCTATGAATACTTTTCATCAGATTTGGGTAATATTTTTTGTGGAAATTACTAATGATTTTATATGAAAAATACGTTAAATTGCTTCGTATTTATTCAAAAAAATAATAATCTTTTAAATGAGTTTGATATTCAATTATTCTTATCCTAAAAAACATGCATTCTGATTATATATACATTGTAATTATACAATCTCCATATCAATGATCCCACAATGAGGAAAATGGATAAAAAATGCTATAGGATATATTAAAATCAAAACTCTGATTTCAATTAGTGAATTAGAAACATTTGAAAGAATATAACCTTGTAAAACTTGTTACCAAACCAAAATTCCCACATTTTATCGAAAGATCTTAATTCCAATCGGAAGAAGGGCGATTGTTTCAACAAACATAAACATTTAAATAAAAAAGGGGGGCAAGGGAAAGAATTATTTGAGATTATATGTATATATATATAAAAGCACATATTATAAAATTCATTTAAGATACCCAAGTGTGTTGATTTCATGCAAAAAGGTACGAGAAATATTCACCTGTGGAAGGCATTTCAAAGGTGAGTCCTAAAGATTCTAAGTCAGGCGGTGGCGGAGGTAAGTGGTCAGGAGGGCGTGCGCCACCGCCACCCCCTCCGCCTACCCCTCCAGCTCCTGTTCGTGCTCCGACAACAGCACGGAGCTCTTGTCTCACGTACTCCGACGTCATTCCACCTACACAGCAAAAAAATCAATTTTATAAAACAGAAATGAACAATCGCGTAAACATTTAGTTAGAAATATTTTTTTTGAAAACCATTTACTATTAGAACGATCCAGGATTTGAATGTAAACTACACAAATATAGAAAAAAGTAAATTGAAATACATAAATGCAGAGAAAAATTGAAAATAAACTTTAATGTATTTCATTTGCAAACATTGATCAAAATTTTATTTAAAAAAAAAAGAAATTGAAAAAAAATGAATAATTGAAAAATTTGAAAGTGCTTTGCAAGCAAAATGTACAGAAAGATAAAAAAAAATGGATTTTTGTTGACATCTAAATACAAAAAATAATAATTTGGAAAGTGATAAAACAAACATATATGACATGAAAGTGATTATAATAATCATAATTGTTGAATGAATAGATTTCAAAACTATTAAGTTTCTATTGCCAAATTAATTTAAATACTTTAATGGACACATCTATTCATAACAATTTGATTTAACACCACTAAAATATGTATTAGTTACAATTACACAACATGCATGCATTTTCACAAAATGATACAAAATATGAGTCTACAACAATATGTAATTTTATAAAAATTACAAACAATAATTAAACACACAATACAAATCACAAAATTTCTACTAAACATACACTAAAAATCAGACATAAAAATAATTATCAGTATTCAAGTTATTTAGAAAAATAATTTTGATTTAAAAAAACATAATGACTAAAACCTCCACCTGACACAATCGTATTAAAAAAATACAATACATTTTACCTGAAACAATTTAATATTCTGATATTTAATTTTGTGAAATCATTTGATTCATGTTACTTTTTCCTTTCAGTGCCCCAACGGGACAGTCCAATTTTTGAGTTTACCATCTCACACACTTCGTGGCCGATAACACAAATATGTCATGAAATTTTTTGCACAAACGTATCCCAAAATTAAATCAAAATCTTGTGTTAATTTTGGGACATTATGTCACCGACTCAGAGCAAAAAAAATTTTATGACACACATTTGTGTCATCGGCCACGAAAGTGAATAAAACACAACAATACATATACACTTCCGATTAACTACCAAATCCAATATACATAAAACACAAACATATCCATCTCGACATTAAACAGTCAACTTTCCACACCCAAACTCGAGACGATCGCCGTACGAAAAAATTTACACATATACAACGGATGACTCACATCGAAAACAAAAACAACAAAAAAACAAGAAACGGTGCAACACAAACAATTCATATCCAATTATAAAAATGGAAGCGTAATGAGACATGAATATCGATCGGTGCAAATGACCACGGACACAATCGGACAGACCTCCGCTCACCAATCGAATGATACAATGATAGAGACACAAACAATGGTTATTTACTTTGGTGTGGATGGTGTGAGGCGGCGAGTAAAACACAGAGCAAGCTTGGGGGGGGTTTGTGCGCATCACACAGGAACGGTCGGTACTTACTCATATTATTACTGTGGTGGTGGGGCTGGTGGGTTTGGTTAGGGTTGTGTGCGCGCGGGTACATCGGGGGTTGCTCCACACAGTAGCCTGGTTCAGCCACGCCTCCCCCATAGAAGCCCCCCACTCCACTGCCCACTTGCCACATGTATTTATCGTCATATTATTATGAGAACCACCACTCCCCTATATTCATACTAGCCATGCATTCATCTCCATAGGAAGCTTGTCGTCGTAAAAATTCTATGTAAATAAAGATCACTATGCTATCTCCCGAATGCGGGATTGGTTTCCTTTTGTGCCGTTTTGACTTTATCGGACTTTAGAGTGAGTCGAAATCGGTTTTGAAAATTAAAAATGTAGATTTTTTGATTCGATTTTGAATATCGCTAGATTGTAAAAGCTATTTTTCAATTGTATACTCATGCATCTACAGTAATAGTGCATTTTTGTCTATTTTTCAGCTATAAAAGGAGCAAAACTCATCATTTCAATAAAATCGAAAATTAGCAAAATATAAAATTTTTCATTTCAATAATCAATAAAATAAAACAAACATGCTAATCGTTTAAAAATTCCTAGGGGAACACTATTAGATCTTCCTAAACATGCTGATAATATTATAGAATACAAGTAAGTGTATTGTCGAAATAACTATCATACCACACTAATATGAAATTAAATAATAAAAATTCTTTTATGAATTAGTTGAGAAATAAAATTTTCAATGCACACATTTGATAATTAACCATCTGTTTTAAATTTAATAAACTTTGCCAGTATTAACCGCTTCACCAGAGCAAATATTTGTATTTGTTTTAAAAGGTAGGCCGCACACATAAAACAATTTTGAAAACAAAAAAAAAATGTGTTTGAGAAATAAATAAATTTTTAATCATTGAAAACCGCAAGTGAAAGTTAGAAAATTTTTTTTTTTTTTTAATTACCGATTTTAGAAACAAATATGAAATTTATCAAGTCGTCATATTATTTCTCAAATTTCAAGATATGAAATAAGAAAATTATAAAAAAAAAGTTTTATTAATTTCACGCATGTTCAAAAGTATTTTGTGTAATAAAGTTAACATTTGATTTTTATCGAAAGCTATGCATTTTTAATACGTTGTAAAACTACTCTTATTTCATATATCAATCATAACTACAAGTTAAATAGTATTATTCGTTAATTACTAAGAATTCTTTTAATGTATTAGCGTTATGTTAATATTCCTAACTATATTATCATTTATTATCATATCATATTTAACATTACTATAATAGCTTTAATTGTTATTTTTATTTTTTCAAATTGAGTTGATTCATAAAACGTTCCCGAAATTGAAAATCAAAATCTTCGAGTGATAGTTCTGACATGTAATTAATAAATTCTTGGCCCATCATATGACCTGTAACACAAAGTGATAATTGGTGTGAATTTAAATAGACCTGGACTTATTTTACTCTTAATACAGATGCCAGGAATTCACTTTTTTATATCTATAATAATGATAACAAATTTAACAATGTTTGTAATTTTTTTCAATGACCAACTAATATAATGAATCAACATCTAAAATTATAATAGCCAAGAGTTCAATTTCAAAATGTAAAGGCGCGTTTTGTGAATTCGTTTACGGAATATGTAAGGAAAAAATTATTTACGCATTAAAAATATCGGCAACGATTTCAATGAAAGATCAACTAGCAGTAAAATGTAAAATTTTGGAAAGAATGAAATGATATTAATAATCAGAGCCAAGATAGAAAAATAAGTAAGATTTTTCGCTCGTACACAATTTTCTTACAAGTTTTGTGAAAACATAATAATTTTCTTAAAATTAATTATTAGTTATTTACATATTTCGTATAAATTTTCTTCTTTAAAACTGTACCGTTTAATGTAGATAAAAATAAATGCTTTTTGACCGACTTTTGAAAAAAAATCCTCTGGGAAGCGGTTAATTAGTAAGTGCAAAAGAAAATTTCATAATAAAATTAATTATTAAAATATCAAAATAAAAGTAGGTCAAAGTAATAATATCCAAAATATTATTCAAATAATAGTCAAAGATTAAAAATCTAAACCAAATACTCAACATAAAAATGTGAAAAAAATTATTTTTGAATAAAGCTTGTATAATATTTTGGTTAAAACTGAAATTTCAATTTTAGCCTTTTATGATTAATAGTTGAAACTTCATGTCTATCTTAAAATAATACAAAACAAGTAAACTCTACAAATTCTTAGTTTTAAAATTGTAAAATTTTAATGCAATTATTTAAGAATAAATAGAGTTTGCTATTCTTTAATTGTATAAATTTATTACACACAATTAAAATATATACCTTGGATAGGTGGCGTCGGCAGTGATAGATGCCTTTGTAACCGCGGAGGAGGTTGTACATAGGGGGAAAGAGGGGCATGAGGTGTCATAGGTGTGTGAGGCGCTAAAGGTGATCCTCGTTGGACACCATATGCACTTTGCTGCAAAGTAGATTGATATTATTAAAAAGATTGTTCGATGTTTCAAACATAATTCCAATTAATCTAAAAGTTTATATATTTTACAAGACGAACTCACTGTAAGTTGAGCGTTCAACATAGGATTTTGTTGTTGTTGAGGACTTAATTTATACGAAGGTGAGTCTTGAGCGTTTGTGCTTCCAGTTGTACTAGAGAACCCTCCACTACCACTTCCTGAAACACCAGTATGATTAATACACTTTCGAAAATATTAGAAAAGTAAAATTCTCTTTAAATCTCACCATGATGCATGTGGTGGTAATGTGGAGGAGGATACGGTGGAGCATCAGCTGCTCTTTGTAACGACACATTGGGAGGTGTTGATGCATTTATTAGAGCATCCATCGTCGCATGTAATGGAGTAGGTGGACCGTTGCTGCCACCTGCGCCACCGACAATCATCTGTTGCTGTTGCGCTTGCAATAAACGAGCTTTTTGTTGCGCTTGCTGCTGAGATAATTGTGCTTTCTGCTGATGATTTTGTTGCTGTTGTGGAGCACCAGCTTGTTGACCCTGTGCATTAAACCTACCAACCCACTGTCTGCCGGAGGCCTGCTGCAATTCGGAAAAAAAAGGAAGTCAGTATGACATAATCAATCACAATTGAAAACATATATACTAAGAAACTAAATACGCACCGTTGAGTTAGGATACGCTGGAGGTACTCCAGGAGATGACGGACTTTTTACAGCAGTTTCACATTGCATTAAGCTTTTTTGGATAGCGTTTATAGCCATTTTTTCATTCATCACCTGCAAAAAGCAAGGTTAATAAAACATATGCAAATTTGTGACTAGACAATAAACACTAATATAAAAACTGAGCAAGTTATTCACCTGGTAAGTGTTCTGTTGTTGATTGCTAGGAGATTGTTGACCAGCTTGACTATCCATAGAATTTATAAGATTAATTAATTCCGAATTTTCCGGGTTATAAGTTTCAGGTACAATATCCATCACTTCATCCAATATTACAGATAAAAGGGGATCTGACGTTGCATCGCCAACATACGCTACTCCTCCACTGCCAGGTCTGTAAATTTTGTGAATAAAGAGATTAGAATAATATAATTTTCATGTAAATGAGCGTTCAATATTCAAAAAGGTAATAATGCAACTTTACCTGAAATCCGAAGGTGTTTGAGCGGCCGGTGCTGGTCGATGAGCACCTTGAAGCATCATTTGTAAAGGGGAAAGATTTGAATTGCCACCAGTACTACTTCCATTATTACTATTGTTGTTATTATTACTGTTTGATTCAAACGGAGGATTGCTTTTATTGCTGTAAATAAACAAACCGTGTAAGTTGAATATAAAGAGTTATCAAATAAACGCAGCAATAAAAAGTCCAGTCACTCACTTCAAAAGATGCGTCAAAGGGTTGTTGGGGTGATATCCCTGCGGATGCCTTTGAGGGTTAGTTGACGTTGGCGGCCTTTGAAACGTCCGTGACAAATGTGGGTTAGGTAAAGGTACCGTCGGAGTAGTAGGTGCTGACGGTTGTTTAGCCAACAAAGAAGCTAACATTCGATTTTTTTCCCATAATTTACTTGGCCCTTGCATGTGTCCAAGTGCATTTGTCGCACCATTAGAACCCGTTGATGATACCTGATACGATAAATATTTACATTAAATAAAATATAAAAATTATATGAAAAATAAACTCGAAAAGAAACAAACCTGAATTTCACCATGCGGCCTTTTTACAATTTGCTCTTCTTGCATAAGTTTACGCTTAAGAGCAGATTTTTGACCCCCGAAACCTAATAAATGTAACAAATCTTCCCCGCTGTTACCCGTAGTGTCTGAGCTTTGTAAGGAAAGAGGAGTTGTCACAGTGGTACCCGATACTGGAGTGGATACATTTACACTATTATTTCCACCTTCTTTTAACAATTGACTGAGTAATTCACTTCGAGATCGCATATTCCGTTGATCAGGATCTTCCTCGTCTGACTTCTCATTAAGAAGCTGGAAATGATAAATCAATATTAAGTACTTCGGTTCAATATAAAGTGATTAAGTGAAAAAAATAAGGACGTACCACCTTTAGAAGCATGTTGTTTGCCAGCGGCCTTTGATGTGATGATGGGTTTGGCGTTGAAGGTGCGTCGACAGATGGTGGAGCAGACCTTAAAGCGTCTTCTTCATCTTCTTGATGGAGTAAACCTTTCAGTATTTGGTTGTTACCAGATGGTGCTACTACAGTTGTAGCCGATACTAAAACACTACTAGATACTGGAGTTGGAGTAGCTGGAGTCGCCGGTTGATCAGAAACTGAAGCAGGAGTATGAGGAGCGGGCGACTCTTTTTTACTCAAAAGGTTTCTTAGCCGTGCCGAATCGGGTTCAATAGGAGGCGTTGGAGCTGGAGGAGGTGGCAATGGTGTCACTGGTGTTGCGGGCGCCGAATTATGCGGCGTCCGAGGCGTAGGAGGTCCCGATCCCGCGACTGAACTAGTCGTCCGATCTTCTTGTTGTCTTGAGTCTTCCATCATTGGACTGAATGGAAACGAACTGATTGCTGCTGGAGAACTACGACTAAAATCGCCCAACGCAGGAGTGAAGTAGTCAAATTCAAATTCATTAGAATTAAAAGTAAAAGATGGTTCAGCTGGTGACGGTGGAAATTGACCATTACGCGAACCACCATTGCCATTCACAATAGCCGACGTCATTAATGGCCCTCCTACAGGCGGCACAGAATTATTGCTATTAGATTCCAACAAGTTTACTTCGTTATCCCTGGAAAAAAAACGAACAAAAAATCAAAATATGTAAAAGACAAATAAATAATTCAATTTTAATAATAAGAAAAATTATTTACGTAAGCATTGTAAATGTTGATATAATAAAATCTTTATCATTGGTGGTTGGATCAGCAAGAAATATTCGTGACTGGGGTCGAGTTGATAGATAAGGATCGGAAGGAGGAAAACGGATTCGTGTAGGAGGGCCTGTTATTGCACCAGACGAAGCTGCGTCAGTCACAGCTCGAAAGTGGTCAGCTAATTTTGTTGAGTCTGATGGATGCACAAGATCGTGTATACACTTTCCTTCTAAGTTATTATATCTCGCTCCTGTATTATGACCCCCACCTGAAATTTTTAGTAAGTTAAAAAAATTTACGAATTATTTTATGAATTAAATTTAATTCATAAATTAAAAAAAAAAATGAAAAGAAAAAAAAAGCGTTTCCATAGATGCAATCTTCGCATTTTCATAGATTATATTAGTAGCAAAGCAGTAACAAACACAAAACATGTATTTTGAATGCTAAAAAATAGCTAAATAACAAGTGGTTAATAAAACACATAAAACAATAAGAAGAAAACAAAAAAGTGAAATATATAAAAAAAAAATTAATTAAATTCGAATGGCACTTACGTAAAATAATTCCTTTTAAGTCGAGTTTAAATGTAATTTGTTGAAGATTTCTTCGAGATGATGCACCTTCTAGTTGAGGTGTGGTTGAAGCTAGATCTTCTTCGTGACGTACAACGCACAAGGCGAAAGAACCATGCTCCCCTTCGCGCATCAGAGTTGCACTGAGAAGTAATTCTTTATACTCGTCTTCGTCAGTACTTTCACTATTCTCACTTGGCTTCACTAAAAAACGAGCCGAAATACCACGTATATGATGACCGGGAGAGTTCTCTGGTCCTGACCATACCGGCATATTCCGCAAAATTGACACGAATTTGTGATGATCGCCATTATGGAGATAATCATAAATAGATTGTCTGTGTAAATCTTCTCTATCCCAATTTATAAAGTCTGAAATATTATCACTAACACTTTCGATTTCACCGTCACTGTTTATTCCTAATAATGCCCACCCTATTATATCCGTATAGTTAGTCAGTGCCTGCTTGAAAAACAAAAAATAAATGATAAGTGAAACTGGTCTTAGGAAAAATTATGAACGATTAATTATTTGACAAAATAATACCGTTACAAAACATAGATTATGTTAAGACTTCTAAAATTTTGATGCCAATATTTTTGAAATTAATTCAAAAATACCGCTGTAGCCAAAAAAGGTAGGACTAAATTAGCTTAAAATAACATGTGCAATTTTATCCAAGGAATAAAAATAATCCTTGATGGTGATGGAAGTTGTTGATGATGATGATGATGACAGTTCTAAATATTTTTGTTATTTTCTTCTTTCTTGGTTTTTGGGTGTCAAATTAAAATAATTTTATCAAATTGTAATAGTTCGAGTATGTACCTCGATTAGGTTAGTGATTTCAGTACGATGTAAAGGATGAGTAGAGGAGACGTCACCGTGTTGTAAGGGGGCAGATGAAAGACAGGAATCCGTACACTCTGACGCACAACTGCTAGAAACATCTAACCGACGTTTGTCGAGGAGATTTCTGATTTGATCAGCCGCTTGTTGTACAATTCCGTTTTTATCAGGCTGTTTCACATCTGATAAACAAGCTACGAGCAATTCTTCTAACTGATTGATCGTGTCGTTTTCCAATTCTCTACGACGCTTTTCATTGTTGCACTTATTTCTGTAAGTTCAAGAATATAAAAAAATATATAGTGGCATGCCCAAATTATGTCTAAAGATACTATATCTAATATAATTAATAATGATAATATTTTCAAAATGTTCTACTCGTTTTTAGTCGATTGAAATTACAAAATTTCATAAGACATATTTTCACTGGATTGATAAACTTGGTGACAAAAGTAAAATCAACTCAGCGGAAATGCAATATTACAAATAAATACATATAAATAAAATCAAATCCTACTTTTAAATTTTACGAGTATAGGATTACTGTGACACTAACTTACAGAAGAATTTGAGGGTATAGTCGTAATTCATACATTCAAACCCTCAGTAAACCTTAAATGGTGTCTGGTTGCTGTTCATATCGACATAGGATATGGTCGATAACGCTATAAAAACACATGCCGAGTTAATCGAAAATAAAACCAAAATTTCTACACAAAATAATAAAAAAAAAAAGTAAAAAATGGCTTTAAATAATAGTGCCAAATTAAGTAAATAAGTTTTTAGTGTAAAAAGTATTTTCAATACTAAAAACGGCAATAAAGAACTCCCAAATCATATTGATAAAAATATCAGTATTCTTTTATCGATTTGAGTTAAATAAATAAAAACTGAAATAGGTGTGCAAGAAAAATATTAAAAAAAAGTTTACAAAATCTAAAACATATATTTTTAATTTTCAATTGAAATAAAAATTTTAATATTACTTTAAAGTTTTTTTAAGCGAGTTTAAAAAAAAACAGTATTCAACTCACATTTGAGATTGTGGTTTGCTGTCAGATTTCTTTCTGATTTTCTTGACGGGAGCTATGACACTCATTTTGCCCGGAACGCCCCCCCATGAGTCTTCCAGTTGTGGGTTGCATGGGTTCAATCTGAAAAATAACAATAACACATAAATTATTTGAATTATACAACGAAAATAAATTTCAAATTGAGTGTATAAGTTACAATAAACCCCTCTATAGCGTCAAGATAGATTCCATGTTATAGAGGGGTAAGATTTTTCAATTTTGATTTTTTTATGGACATTTACATGTCAATTGCTTGTTTCAAAAATGCATTTGAAAAAAATTAAAAAAGGCTTGCTATAATCAGATATTTGATCAACACCTGAATTACAATCATTCAACGATACACGAATAATCTAAAGTTTATTTATAAATGTAACAGTTCAAGTGTAAACTTATGTTTGTTTAATAATAGTTTGGGTATACCCAAACTATCGATTTTAGTTTCAATGTCAACTATCAAATTTTACCTACATGTAATTGCGTCTAAACTAAAAACAGACGTTTTAACTATCGTGCTTGGATTAGGTTGGGTTAGCGTTTTAACTTGAGTTGTGAAAACGTGTTCAAAACAAACTCTCGAAGTTCAAACCGACACTACGCGTATTTTTCATTCATTAGTTGACATATCAATTTCCACCATATTGATATTTAGCACAAGAGCATTATTAGAGTGCAAACAACTTAAATTGTCGTACCACATTAACAATTGGACTAGAGCTGTCACAAGGTGTATAAACAGACTAGTTTGTTCGTGCACAAACGAAGCGGACACTCAAACTGTAACATAAACATAAATCTCGAGAAGACATAAAAGTTAACACTGGCAAAATGGACGTGTGTACGAATCGCCGAACAGTTTCGGCCTCGCAGAATCTCAAGGTTCACCTTTCACAAAACCACGAATCGTTCGCGAAATCGCAAATCTCTGTTCTAGACGAGCAAACCCCGAAAGTCCATACACGGCAGCTATCCTTAACCTTCGATCCCGTCTAAGAACTGTCCATTTATGGACATAAATGATAAGGATCGTGCGATTCGTCACCACAACCCAAACACGACTGAAATCTGTCATCCAGAAAAGTAAACGAATCAAAATAATCACGTACGAAGTTTGCAGATCGATTGCGCTGTGTTTATGTGACATTAGTCAGATGAAGGAGTGGTTTGAAATGTTTCGATTATATCGATAAATCATGAACGTAAAATGAATTACACGACGTGTGTCAAAACGACGTTTAACCCTTCAGTGGTGCCGTGGAAGGACCACCATTTCACACACTTTTCTGCCAGCATTCCAGTGGTTCGATTCAGACGCAAAGGGTTAACGAAATAATAAAAAATTTCCACGAATGCTTAATGCCTCTGATAATACTAAAATCGAAGTGGTGTCGAAATGGAACCACTGAGATACTAAACAATGAAGTAGCGGTTCCTCCACGTCACACTGGGACACAAAGGGTTAATGTCAAATTAATATATTATATTTCTGGGCAGACCGCAATTTTAGAAAGGAGCGTTATTTTTATTTGCAGGGCGAAATGTTTTAAAGATGTTCATTAGCATATGTCGTGATAAATACCTAATTTTTCTTGGAACTACTGCTATTTTGCCAGATCGATAATTGGTATAAGTTAAAAATAATTTCCGCTTACAAGAATACCAATGTCATATCGAAATAATAATATACATATCCGTTTTCAGATACACTCTCCGCAATCTGTTTGGTGACCTTTCGGATATCACAGCAAACGATTCTACCTTTATACCATAATAAATGAAAAAATGGACAAAGTTCGACAAAAATTGCACAGAATGTTAAGAATCCACCGATAAAATTGAGAGACGATCAAATTTTACATGGAAAATAATTGTTTATCGATCGTGTTACATTTCGTATCAGCGTGTGAAGCGAAAACAATGTCTGCACGCGAACGTTTCGTATTCGAAATTATTTGCATACAGTAACTGCATTCGCATGCTACTTTTCGCATTATTCACAGCAACATTTTGTTGGTACACCTCGTTTCTTATACAAAGAAACAATTCGAATTATTTCGCTGCGTATATAAAATAATAATGATGCAGTTGTAACGAGAATCACACTGGAAATCTATGAAATTAATATCACGCATCTGACGACAGTGAAAGATATATCAACAATTTTTGACCTTTCAAGTTTCACTGTAAATATAAACAAAAACCGTGTTTATTATACAATGAAAAAAATATTTGAAAACAACGATAAAACAAAGGCAGAAAATAAATCTTTCAGCAGATTATCGGGGATTTCTAAATGTCACAATGTCATCTATAAGGTCTTTCAATAGGAAATTGTTAAAGTAACATCTGTAAAATTTGTTGTCCATATTGAAAAATCCTATATAAAAGAAGGCTGACCATACGTCTACGGGACAATCCCGTTTTTGTCGTGTCTTGCGTTCGTCCCGTCGTTTTCGTAAAATTGTTTGATTTATCCCGTTTTATATATTTAATTGTAGTTACTTTTTTGAATATACGAAAAAATTTGGTGAAGATATTAAAAAATAAACCAAAGAAAACAAGTAAATTGATAGTTTGATTGGCTAACAATAAAACGTTTGAAATTTTTTTACCTTGATTCTACAATTTCTTGTAGAAATATTGAATAATTAACCAAAAAAAAAAAATCCTGTTGTTAGAAATTGAGTAAATTGATTGTTTTTGGTAATACAGTTTGATTGAGTAAAATATTTAGAAAAAAATTTTCGTCTGCGGCAAATGTTACACGATTCTAGGACATTTAACACCTGGAAAAGTACCCTAGGTCTAGATGTCTATAATTAAAATCATTATTACTTAGCTATTTAAAAAAAAATTAACGTGCAACACATTTTTTTATACAGGGGGAGGGGCAATTTTTTGCGGACCGTCCCGTTTTGTGTTCTGGGAAATATTGTCACCCTATATATAAGTAACTGTTTGCTTTCTTAAAACTGACAATCAGCCAAAAAGTATAAATAAATCAAAATGAAAAATAATACTATTTAAAAAGAATCATCGTAAAAAAATTCGAAGTTATTGCACAAAATACGCAACACTTAGCATGAACTTGAAAAATCTGATTACACGAAATCGAAAATACATCCGATAACCCTTCAATGACACAAACTCCGACGTGTTTACAATTCGATAGTTTCCGATGTGTCAGCGGCGATCATTATTACATCAACTGCGTAATTGTATTTAGCTCATATAACAAACATAACGAAGATTTTTTTTTTAGTCTTCAAAAGATCGGCGAAACGCAATACATACGTGAAATGCATACATTGTATAGTATGGTATTTTTGTTTTGCGAAAGCGTTAATTTTTAAAACGTGCGTCATTGAATTATATTTTTGTTATTCGATATGTAAACGTTACGTGAAATTTATAACGTCAATTTAACGTAAATCGGGGTATGACGTTTAGACAATTTCATTGCTTTTTTATGGTAACGACGTCGAGAAAACTCATATAAATTATTGAAATGGTACTTTGTTGGATTGTAATGTAATAAAAGCGATGTGAAAATACGCATCATTTCTTCATAACCTTCGGAAAAAAGATTAATAAATAAACACGTATTTATTTAATCTAAATTGCGTTGACGTGTTCATGAATTGTTTGAAGAAATTTATGTAGTAACCATAAAATATTTTATTATATTAGTAAATACTCGCTTTTCTCAAATGAAAAATCCATACTCCGGTTTGTCGTGCAAATGTTATCAATGTCATAAATCTGGCCTGAATTTGTTAACGGTTTTATGAAGAAGAAAAAAATAGAATCGAGATACGCAATTGAAAAAATCACATTTTTCGAAATATTTACAAATAAATACGCAAAGAATCAAAATCAGCAATCAATCACGTGCTCGATCGCACATACAATGTATACGATCGTAAAAGTCAAAATAGTATGCTGATACTCGATCGATCAAAGCATGTTTGTTTTTATTTATTTATAGACACGATATTCTATTATCGGAATGCAATATGAAAATAAAAGCGGTCTTTTTACAAAAAAAATTGTTGATACGTCAGCGGCGGGTTCGACAATACGATTTCAATTTCAAAACACGACACAAAGCGAGAACAGACTGCTTGAAAACTGCGTCAAATTCACGATTTGAATACTGTACAACGAAAATAGACAGCGTGTAGCTCTTTGCGCGTCGGAAGTGAGACTTCTCATCGTCTGAAACTAAATTTAAATCGTTTATTCGAAATTTTCAGATCGTACTTATTGATTTTTTTCAAGGTCTCAAAATCGTTTTTTCTTTTATTTTCTAATATATGTAGTCAATTTTTCAATTGACTCAATCGCATCAGTCATGGTCAAACTAAGGCCTGCGAGCCATATGTGGTCCAATCGAAAGTTTCGATTGGCCCTTTCGAAGTATGATTTTGAATATAATACTGTTTTTTCAGCCATTCCTGTTCTAAATGGCTAAAATATGAAACAACGAAGTTATTTTTTCAATAGACTCAATCGCATCAGTTTCTAAATTGTTCAAATTTTGAACAACGATTTTAATAATCTTCACAAAAATTGTGGGTAAAAGTGACAATTAGTTTAAGACAATTTAAATGGACGCATCTGAAACATATACATACAAATCGGGTAATCTATAACGTCTCATCCCGCATCGAATTATACAGTAAACCCCCCTATAACGTCATGATAAATTCCACGTTATAGGGGGTTAAGGTTTCCGATTTTAATTTTTTTTTTTTGACATTTTTACGTATTAACTGCTTGTTTCGAATGCATTTGAAAAAAAACTGAATTTGAATGCATTTGAACGATATAGGGGGATTCACTGTATTAGCAACATATAGAAGTGTTTCATTTAAAAAAAAAACTGAACGTGGTAGTTGATTGGTCAAAACCGCATTTCTCAATCACTAAATGTTGTCTTGGTCAAAAATCTGAACGGATTCATATGTGTGAACTGATTCAATCGAGTATTCAGATCGAGATTGTTTTGTAATTATCGCTATCAACGATGCACGGCGATAACATTGCGACTCCCAGCTGCGCCAACGTAAACACTTTTCTTAAGCTAATCGCCACCTTTACCGCGTCGCGAGCCACCGCAAGAAAAATCACAAAATTTCCCACTTCACATCGATTCCCTTACAAGACACCACTCAAAAACATCAAAACACACCACCACAAAAACCCCTTCACTGACACTATAAGCACCCAAAACACACCACCGTCCGAGCCGCGAAAGCGTGTCGAGGGCGTCCCGCGAGGCGGAAGGCGCTCGCGCGACCTCGGCGACCAGAAAAACCCCACCTGTCGTCGTCGTCGTCGAGCGACCCGTCGAAGTAGTGCGGGAAGAACGACAGCGGCATGTCGCCGGCGTCGTCGACGTCGGCCGAGCACTGCCACATGGGAAAGTTGAGCGACGCGTCGTCGAACCGCCGCTCGGACGCGCAGCTCGGCAGCATGTTGGGCGCGCGGGGGGTTAAGCGAGTGCGAGCATGTCCCGCGCGCGACTGAATACTCTTGACACACTTGCCTTATCGGCGTCGGCGCATACAAAATGGTGGTGATCCCCCCGCCGCGCGCCTCTTATATAAGTCGAGTGAAACGGCGATATGCGGCGGGGCGGGCGGGAGCGAGAGGCGAGGAGGCGTGGGCGGGGCGGGGGGGGCGCAGGGGGGCAGCGGCGTGGCCCCGCGCTCCGGCTGCGTTTCCAATCTGGGTCAGTGGGTCACGGCGGAGCGCCGCGGTGACGTAGACCGCGGCGTGGCCCCCATTGAGGAGTTTGTGCGCCGGTGTTTTGTGAGTTGTGTGTTGGTCGAGATGGCCCCGAGGACAGAGAGGGAGATTCGAGGATGGAGTGTTCTTCGGTTGTGACGGGTCGGGGGGTTAGGGGAAAGGGACGGTGGGGTTTTTTTTTTTTTGGATGAATTGAAAAAATATATGAATACTAGGGTGTTTTGTGCGTTGTGCGTTGATCGGGATGGCCGAAAGCGAAATTCGAAGATGGAGTGTTCTTCGGTTGTGATGGTCGGGGGGTTAGCGGAAATGAGATGTACTAATGTGTGGAAAGGGACGATGGGTTTTTTTTTTAAATGAATTGAAAAAATATATAAATATTTCGGTGTTTTGTGCGTTGTGTGTTGGTCGGGATGGCTCTGCGGACAGAAAGCGAAATTCGAGGATGGAGCGTTCTTCGTTTATCATGATGGGTCGGGGGTTAGGTGAAACGAGATGTAGGACTAATGTATGGAAAGGGACGATGGGTTTTTTTTTAGATGAATTGAAAAAATATATGAATACTACGGTGTTTTGTGAGATGTATGTTGGTCGGGATGGCCTGCGGGTTTAAACCGCGGGCCAAAAGCGAAATTCGAAGATGGAGCGTTCTTCGTTTGGATGAGTCGGGGGTTTGGTGAAATGAAATGTAGGTATTAATGTATGGAAAAGGACGATGGGGTTTTTTTTAGATGAATTGAAAAAATATATGAATACCTGTGATAAGGGTTATTGTGCCGTTTTTAGATTTTGAATTACGAGAAATTCCGACGTATACAACTGGTCAGAGTTCGCTGTTGATAAACACTGCTAAAAATCGATTTTGGAGACTTCGGCCATAAACATTAACATCGGTCAAGAACGTAGCCAGGATTTTTTTAGAGAGGCGAAACAACTTTGCGATTCCATGCAATAAAGGTATTAAAAGAATTAGTTTAGATAAGCAGAAAATTTAATGGTCAGAATTTAAATCAAAAACGGTCAGAATAAAATGATGATTTGTCAGAATTTAATAATGAAACGGTCAGAACAGGTTGGGTTTCTTAATGTTATTTTAACAAACCCAGATAAAATTCTGACCATTCAATATTTATTTTGACCTTTTTCATTAAAATTCTGACCAATGTCAAATAAATTCTGATAAATGGGATAAAAATTCTGTCCAAAATCGTATTTGAATTCTGACCATTTAAATA